>WBMZ01005117.1:0-54343 GCA_013400975.1 Atrichornis clamosus
ATATATATATATGTATTTTCTAGCGTAAGCCTGGAAAAGGAAGAAACTTCACAAAGGACAAAAGAATCATGCAGCAGATACAGGACCTAACAGAAGAAGAGATTTGTCACATAAATGCAGTATATTCCAAAATAATCCCAATTTAATACTTCAGAAAAGAGAAATATCCTCTTCATGGCTCACTGGTACTCCCTGTGGAATGTTGGAAAACATTCTAGTAAGACATGCTTTGGCTGATAATATCATTGGTTTGCTGGGATTTGATTTGATGTTTTCACTCTTTTTTCTTTTTGGTTTCTTGTTATTTTGATTTGTGAGAATGAACACTTGTCTCAAAAACAGGATCTTGGTTACTGAGGAATCTGTTTATTTCGGGCCCTTTTTCCTAACTTGGTATCAGTTGGAACCACTCACTGCTCTTGGTATTCTGGGGGTCTAATTTTAGGTCTTGGTTTTTCAGATGTTGGCCAGAGGCCCCACTTAGTCTCTACACAGACAAAGTATATTGGAAGATTTTCGTTTATCTCGGGTGCGGATCCAAAGTTTCTGAAGACATATGGATTTCTTTCCATTGAGCTCCATAACTCCAGGTCTGGCCTCCTGCTTGTGATACCAGTTAGTCTGGGCATCTGGGAAGGTCCTGAAATGGATCCACCTCACTACAGGCACTTGGTAAGTGAAGAGCTGCCTCTGATCAACTACAATAAATCTAGTGTCCATGGCTGCACAAGCAGGTGGAATTTCTTCATGGAAAGGGTTGTTAAACATTGGAATGGGCTGCCCAGGGAGGTTGTGGAGTCACCATTCCTGGAGGAATGTTCAAGAAATGCCTGGATATGGCACTTAGTGCTGTGGTCTGGTTGACATGGGAGTGTTGGATCAAAGGTTGGATTGGATGATCTTGGAGGTCTCTTCCACCCTAAATGACTCTGTGAGGGCAATTCCAGCACCTTCACAACGCAAAGAGCCAACACAACACAAAGAAAAGGGTTGAGCTTGATTCTAATCTTCTCCTGACCGGCTTGGCATGAAATCCATGCCAGTCCTCTGCATCCTGATTTAGCTCATACCAGCACTGGTACAAGTGTAATGAGAAATCTCCTAGGGATGAGCTTTGCAGGAAAGGCTCTGCTTTTTGACAAGAACAAAACTTTTCCATAATAAGCAGACATCATCTTGATACCAATGCCAAGTCTTAAGCTCAGGAAAAAGATAACAGCACCAACTTCTCATCCAAAAAACCTCCCATGCTTCCCCAAGGCACCGACATTCTGCTGGAACTTCTCCACTGCTTCTCCTTGCACGCTGTGTCTCAAGCTGCACGGCAGCACAGGTCAGCGCCTGGGACTGGCAGTGCTTTCTCCTCTCACCACACCAACCCAGAGTGCCACAGGACTGACGAGATCTCTGGGTGAAGTCACGAGTCTGTCAGGGCTTTCCCCATGCACAAGCAGCACTCACGGGAGTCAGGTGGGCTTGGTTTGTGTCTGCCACACAAAAGCTGAGAGCTGCTGAGAAGCAGAAAAGTCTCCTCGCTCAGGGGCTTGCATATGCTGGATGTGGGATTGCACTAAGGCAGAAAGAAAAATCACCTTTGGAGTGCAACTGTGTTTTAACCATCTTATTGTTGCTCTTTTCCTTTTTTATCAACACCATCATATTTCTGAATCGTCCTCTGTCAGGTTGATTATATGCCACATCTACCTTTTTACCCCCAAACAAGAGGCACGTGGACCACTCATAACCAACAAGTGCTGGGAAGACAAACACTGAAGGACCCTCTTGTAACCATAGGAAAAGGAATGGTAGAGAGGATTATTTGCACAGAATTCAGCCTGGGTTTTCAAACTAGTGTTTATAGGTTTGGAAAGAGCCAAGAACAAAAGCTTTAAAATAGTTATTAGGGGTTTTATGGAAACTGGATGAATGGATAGTTTCAATGGGAAGCCAAATAAATATAAAAAAAGATAATCTAAGCCTGGCAGGAGATCTGAGGATCTTGAATAATAAAGTTTTAAAAATATAGGAAAACAAAACTTTTGAACCATGACACAAAGACTCTGGAGTCCAGAAAAAAACACCCCTTTTATCTCTGTTGTAGAGATGCTGTGCTTGAATCAAGGGACAACAATTACTAAGGTGCTGCCCTATTAACACAAACTCTGCTGTCCTGTGCATTGCACTCTAACCACAGCAACACACTCAGATAAACCATCCACTAAGAACAAAGATGGCATTCGAAAGAGAAGCTGAAATCAGCCAAAAATAACACCAAGTTAGATCCACCAAGCGGCTTGTCCCACTTTGCTTTGTCTAGGAAGCCTAGCACACGGATTTAAGTCCTTAGATGGTCACAGTGGTGCCTGTACTAACCACAGCAACAGCCCTGCAGGGGTGACCTCGTTTTATTTGGAGCTGTGGCTGCAGAGCCTCTGTGGCTGGACAGCTCTCCAAACCAACCTACAATTCATGGGGAGACGGAAAGATCCTTGCTCTCACCCGTTTTCTAGAAAATCAGACACTTATTCAAAGTAGTGACTGTGGCTTCTTTGTACCTAAACATCTACAACATAAGTGATGCCATGGTCTTTTTGTAGACACAACTGTCAGGAATAAGAAGAGAGCCAGATTCATGACAGAGGTGATAATCCTTATAATGCGAACAGGCTTTATGCCAACCAAATTGCATTTTACACACTGTAGTAGATGCAAAGTGAGCATTGTTATTATAATTAACTTAGTAATTAGGCGACACACCCTCAGCCTATTATGCACTGATAAATAGGGGAATCTGAGGCAGAAAGCAGTGAAGAAATGAGCCAAAGAGTGGGAACATCAAGAATCAACCTAGAATTCTGACTCATGTGCTTGTACTCATTTGGCTAATTCTCCTTTCATGCAAGCCAAATCCTGGTTCTGGTCTCATTGAAGCCAATGGTAAAACTTCCATATATATGAACAGAACAAAGGTTTGAGATTTCAGCGTGTCATCTTCACTTTATAGGTTTGTGCCTTTATAGATGGGGCAGATATTTCTGCTCTGTGGTTCAGCCAGCTGGATGGTGCTATGTATATTTAGGGTACAATGAGAAAAATAAGTAGCAATTAAAAACCAAAACCAAGGCAACCCTTTCTTCCATATGGAAGATTTTAGTATTTTTAATAGTAAAATTACTCTCCCACATTTATGGCACTTCCACAGAGAGATCAGTTGCTTGTAACCATTCGCAGCAGCAGAGGCTGACCTGGTTCTCCCAGAGGTCTGGCTGCAGCAGCCTGGCAGCTCCCCACAGCCAAGGGGGCAATGGCTCGTGCCCATCTGTACCACCCAAGAGAGACAGTGCTGCACCCACTTATCTCCTCTGTCATCTTCTGGCTTGACTTTGGCTTTTCACAGCAATTACATGCTTTAAGACTTTTTTTAGCTATCAGCAGGTGACTACCCTTGCTGTTATCCTTGGAGGGGAAAAAAAAAAAAAAGCAGCAAGAAAGTTTTAAAGCTCATACAAGCACAAGATGAAAGATCCAGAGATCTGGTACCATCTACACATCACCTGTAATGGAGGAAAGAAAGACAAACCACGTATTTCATAAAGTTCACCTCTTCTTCAGTCCCCTCACTCTGTCAGTGCAGAAACACTCCTGGGTCAGCCAGGGATTAAGCTGCAAAAGGCTCCACACCTTCCCAAAGAAAACTCAGCTATTTCATTCCAGCATATACACTGATGAACACCACCACCACTTGGGCCATGGAACACTGAGAATAAAGAGTTTATTGTGAGCAAACCCTAGTAAGGGTGAAAAGCTATGTCCACTGTAATAACCCTGCTTTGTGATTCTCATCCCTGAAACTTTCCTTTTTAGGGTACAAATTTTCTATACCTTGTCCCTCCTCAAAGATGGTTTCTGCCTCCTGTCATTTGAAAAGACCCCTTTGAAAATTCTCCTTAGTTTCAGAAGGATGAGCAAGGCATGAGGCTTCAAGAGACAAATTGTTACAAAACTGGGTAAAAACTATAACAAATTATACATTTTAAGAAAATTGGCCTAACTTAGCTGATACTTCTTAACTGAACAGACATCAGTCAGCATTTACAACAGTTGCATTAGTTCAAAAGAATTAGCCCAAAAGTGAGGGCAAATGCAACTGCTTGCCCCAGCCATTCTGGAGTAAAGGAAAGGGTGACAGGGGCAAGACTGCGTTATCTGTAGGTGATGCCAGTAGGACAGAAAGGGGAATGGATACCTACTGCAGCTGAGACTGTCACGGACAGACCAGACGAGTGATCCTGTTGAATGTGCTGTCTCCTGTTTTCACAGGGGAGGCTCCAGTCAGCACAAGGCCGAGGTTTGCTCCAAAAGTTAAGATATGTGCAAACGTAGCTCTCCCCGTTACCCTTCTGCTCCTGTATACATTTGAGGCAACCACAAGCAACTTCAAACTGACCCTGACATCATGCAGTGAGCTTAGTACATGTTTTATTCACCCCCGCGAAAGAACCAAGGCGCTGCAGGTCACAAGGGTGGAGCTGGCACAAAGCAAGGGCAGGGCCTTGCCACCATAAAAGTTCTTTCACAAAAAGTGCCTTATCATCGCACCAATTCGCGGATTCTCAGAGTGAGGACACGAGGTGGGAATAGCCTCCCTCTGCCCCAGGGTAGTTGGTTTCAGTCACTGAACAGCTCAGGCTTCAAAAGCACGGGGTGCACATGTGCAAACGCGCTCACACAACACTAATGTCCAAACACTCCCAAAGCCAAATGACTCTCCTTGCAGATCCTGCTTTCTGGCTCAATGGAGTCTGCAAATGCCCAGATCTAGAAACTGCAAACCCAGACTGTGCTGCTGCATCAGTCCCTGAAACTGAAAGCTAATGCAACAGTGAGCAGCAATCTGAGATAACAGGAAGCCTGCCTTTAACACACTGCACTCACCAGCCACAATTCCCACTGAACTTCGAAGGCCCACCCAGTTTTGCTCCTGTTTGCAACCTTTCAAACTTTAACAGCTACTTCTAATTTATATGAGGAATACAGTCTGGAATTTGGGATTAATTTCCTATTCTAAAGAAAGAAAAAGAAAAGAGAAAATACAGTTTGGATTCAGCTATCTTGCAGGCTGAAATTCTGTTCTGCATTTTTTTCCTTTCAGTGCTGTAGCCTCCTCTGCTCCTTCTGTCTACTTCAAATTTTCAGATGAACTGCTGAGATGCTGAAATTCAAACTACATGAATGTACATCATATATAACAATCACAAAGGCTGTGTTGGTGCAATATCTTCCTACCTACCCTTCCTACATTAAAGCAAAATCCTCTGGTTGCCTGACACAGCGAAGACTATCCTGCAAGTATGACTGGAATTCTGCACAGAAGAGGGAAAGTGCTGCAGGAGCTGGTTCTCAAGGCTGCTGCCCACCACAGAGATGTGCAAGGCTCTCTTGAAGCCAATCTCCAGCTGATGTGCCAGCACAAAGCACGAGGATCCATCCTTTGGAAAACATACAGGATGTGGTGCCAAAGATGTTGACCTGCTCTGCTCCAGCTGGCAAAGAGGCAGCACCATCTACCAGCTGCACACAGCAAGGGGGGCTGAAGGAGCATTTTGGGTCCCCCAAGTTTCCACCATGGAGAAGGGCTGAGAACGAAGCCCTTTTATGCAATAATCTTGAGGCACTGTCAGCAGCAGAGGTCTGAGGAAAATGGCTAAAGCAGGAGAGGTTCTTATGGATGCTAATAGGTAGCAATCACAAAAAGGTTTGCAGAAACTGTGGCTGAAGATGAGCTGCACCATGGAATCTCTTTAATATGAGCTACCTTGCCAGGGGCTGAAGAGACACACGCAGCCCTCATACTCTCAGAACAAGACGTGAGACAGCATAGGTGGACAGCCTGAAAATTCCCATATCCTTGCAACTCTTGCAAAAGACTCTCTGTGGCCACTTTGTAATCAGTTAGTTGCCATCTCCTTTCTGAACTCGTTCATCTTTTCCTCATGAGTCAGCTCCTGCAGTACCTGAAGCAAGGTAGATCCATCATTCAGATAAGAGAAAACTTGTCCTCTACACTGGTTTTATCTTTAGTAACTTGAGCCAGCACAATAGCTAAAAACCAGGTGGGTTTTCACAATCTCTTTAAGAGAGCAGGAAGGTGAAGATTTACTGGAAGGCAAAGCCTAGATGTGCATTGCATGGCACAGTGAGGACATCCTTCTTCCACCCCCTGTTGCCCCCAGTAACTTTTCAGGGCTTGATCTACTAAAAGGGCACAGTATGCAAAACACTGGGAAACCCTGGTCTTATTTGGAGATTTTGTCTTATTCTTCACCCAAATTAAATTATTTCTCTGTGAGCCTTACCAACAGTGCCCCAGTTTCACAGTGCTTCAGTCACTCCTTTCAGAAAGGAGAAAAATACTCCATCATCTGGATAAACCACAAACATCAAAAGAGAATCAGCTTACATGAACAAAAGCAGAAGCATGCTACATATGTGATTGTCCAAATTATTTGGCAAATAACAAGTACACTAGGAAAGAACAGAGAGATGAGGACAAAACACAGACGTTATTTCCTCACAAACCATGTTCCTAATAAATAACCTGACCCACTTTGCTAAGAATAATTTGACTAGAACATGATACTTAAACTGTTTAAAACTTTTATTTTTGCTCTTCATGCACAGCTTTTGTGAGAATTTAATTTGTTTTACTGGATTGGGGGACCAGAATTACACCCCAGCATTGCACTATTAAGCAGCAAATTTACCATTTGTTCCTCTTTGTATGCCTCCTCTCTGTTTTACACTTCTTCACTGGTATGCAACATATTTCTGTCCATACAGAAATCCTAAAATGCAACTCTAGCATAAAATATAAAGTGCCCTACATGGCTAATCAGGACAAACGACCACAGCAGAAGTTGTTTGCTAACCTCCTACCACTCCACACCAGAACTAAATTCAAGAAGGCACCTCCTTCCCTTCACTCTTCTTTTTCCTCCAACCTATACAGCTTCAATGTACATAGTTTTATTTCCAGACGTTTTTAGCTCATCCATCTGTGTCATGTATCTATGGGTGATACCAGTACAAGATAAAATAACCTAGAAAGAGTCGTGGGAGTTTGCACTGCATTCCTCTCCCAAGCAAAGCTCCTGATGGCAAGCCTAGGCTTAAGCATATGAGGAGGATTTGGACATGCAGCCTCCATCAGCAGCCAGACACTCTACATGCTGCCCCTGCACAGAAAGCAGACTTCCTTGCTGTCTTGTGGGGCTCTTTCTTTCTCTCCCAAGGTCTGTTGTCAGAGGAAGGGAGTTCAGAGCTTCTTTCTCTCCACCAGTGGGTAGGTTTCACTCTGCTACATTAATGGGAATTGCAGGTGCACTTCAGCCCAAATGTTAATTTCTTCAAACAGCAGAAGACTACATGCACTTGGGGAGAAAGAATATCCATCCGTTTGTGCAAACTTAGCTTTCAAGGGGAAGTGTGCAGTGGAAAAAGAAGGAATGATAGGGGAAATTAAATTAAAATGCAGGAAAAAGAATATTAGTAACAGAAGGGAACTTTTACCTGTGGTGCTTGCCAAAATGCTTTCTTGATGCTCAGTGAGAATACACAGGTGTACAGGAAGCCCAGCAGACCATCCAAATACAGTGCAGAATTGCCAGGTTCCTGGGAAAGTGTCCTGTTTCTATAGTCTCAGAGAACTTAACAGCTCAATCCAGGTCTGATCTCAGTGGCTTTCTCGTCCCTTATTTCTCCAGGTTGGCAGGAGCTCACTGGAGAGCCTGGCAGGACAGCCCTTGGGGCATTCCTGCAGTATCTCCCAGTTCTCCTGCCAAATGGTCTGTGGCACCTCAAAGGCACCGCGAGGCAAGAGGGGACACAGGGCAGAACTCGCTGACACGGCAGAGTGTGTTCTGGTAAGATTTTCCGAGGCACTTTGTGACAAAAAACACGGGAGGTTGTTTGCACTTACAGTCCAAGTTGTGTGCTCAGACCCACAGAACTGCCCGAACACTGCCAGCCTGCAGCCAAATAAATTCCAGAGCCTTACTACTGTGCACTGCAGTTCCACTTCCAGGTATTTCACCAGTTCCTTGTACAGCAGCATGAAAACATCCCTATCTCCACAGGTCACGTGTCTCATATACCTGGATTGTACTTACATTGGCAGAGAAGAGCTGCCCTATGTCCACCAATATTTGAACATCCAGGCTGCACAGCTGGCGTTTTGGTTCATTAAAAAAAAAAAAAGAATTTGCTAAAGAAACAACCACACGTAAATGTATAAAAATTCTTTTCCCATCCTTTTCCACTCCTTCCCATAAGTTCACTGGAATGGCAAGGTTTCTGATGTGGACACCAGCCCTTTGAATAAAACTTGGCAGGTTTCACATCACTGATTTCATGCAGCACAATGGTGCATGACATTAACAGCTTCCAGCCATGTCACTGACAAGAGAAAAATAATTCCTTCTGTTAGCAATGACCTACCAAGGTAGTGTGCTAACAGCTTTTCTTTATTTCATTGATTTTCCCAAATCATTGTCAGAGTTTCTGGTAATAGGTTCGCTGGTCTCACAACAAAGAGATAATTAATATATCCACCATGAAGAAACAGGAGGAGCTTCAAAGAACACGAGAACGGTGTGATGTAAACGACAGATCAGCTTGGAGCACGGGTGGTGCTACCCAGTGCTGTTCTCCCCTCTTTGCTGTTATAAATTGGGGTGCAATCAGTCTCACTCCCACCCGACCTGACTGGCCAGACCCCAGTCTGATCGTGGACACTGCCCAGTTCTGGGCTCTGTGCACAGAGTTTATTCATGAAGATCTCACAGTTTTACCACTTAGCTCTACGCAGTCCAGCTCACCACGTGCTGTTGACTTTCCCCCAGACAAGCTCAGTTACTTTCATGGCCACATTCATCTCTGCTGGCCAGAACTCTCTCTAACACCACTCATTCATATCAGAGAAAAAAATACTTGAGCATGTTGAAGACACTTCCACGTGGGGCTGACACAGTCCCACAGTAGATGAATGTGGAATAACACATCAGCTATTCCACTTGTTTGAATTAGTATTGCTGAAAGACAGGGAGAAACCATTCACTGCAGGGGCAGGCTAATGTAGCAGAGCTCCAGGCTCTGTGTGACACTGCTGTCTAACACAGGTGCAACAGTTTGTTCAGAGCTAGCTCAGCCCTCTCTAACTGGGTACTCAGCATGGTACACACTAGCCCATCCGGCTCCTTGGTAGCATTCTCCAGTTCTGGGGCTGTTTGAAAAAGGATTTTTTATGGGAGTGATCTGTTTTGTCCCAAATTCCCCATGTGGCTAAATTCTCTCTCTCTCTTTTTCATTCTGTTTCTGCATAATCACCTTAAAATTGACAGAAATGCACCTGAAAACTTGCCAGCCAGGTCATGGCATTACCTGAAGTAAATGTTTTACCATTTTTGTCAACTTCACCTCATTCCCCCATCTGTAGATGGCTGTATGAGCAGTAATGTCTCTTGATAATGAAACTTGTTAAGTGCAAACCAGTAAAAGCAATGTTCACAGAAATGTTTTATTTTCTCAAGAGGGGAAACTTTGAATAGAGTTTATAATCAACAACAATAATAAATTTTTTTTAAAAAGATAAAAACTGTACTGTAATAGCAATTACTCATATCACTGAATGGTAAACTCTTGAAGACCTAGACCCACTCCATTTACCATGCTTTGATTCCTGCATATTTCTCATTTCACTCTACTTTATCTACATCCTACCGATCTGGGGAATTTCAAGAGTGTTATTTTTCCATTTCTTTTACGTGGTTGGGTTGCAGAGACCACGTATCACAACAAACTCCACCGTTCATCTCAAAATCTCGAGGAGACAGGGGAGCGCCCAGAGCAGGAGGCCCCAGGCTCAGGGGATTCAGCGGCTGCTGGACCATCTGTGCTGCTCTCTTCCCACGGTCATGTTTAATGCTTTCCTGAAGCTACACCTGCATGACAAACCGGACAAATTCACATCCTCATGACTGGAGAGAAGCAGTTTTAATGCTCTCGTGCAATCTTCTTTGGCTTGCTTTTGCTATTTGTAGTATCACTAAGGAAACCAAACGTGACACTGGTGATCTTTATTCAACATGTGCCTTCCCCAGACATGATCTCAGCTAACTTGTGGATCACTTAAGCCCAGCCCATTCTTTCCCATACAAATACCCACGAAATCAGGTTGAACTGGAAGGTAAACAATGATAGCTGTGACTGAATAATTTTTATGTCCAGTCCATGAAGAGCTCCAGGCCTTTGGACCTGTGATGCTAAACAGAGTGCATGGAATGTTTGTCATAAAGATAATAATAACACCCCTTGCTGGAAGGTCTCACTGCACTTCACAGCAGTGAGATGTAATTACCTATCAGAAAATGAGACAGAGGGATGGGTTGTGACTGCTCTAAGATCTTTCCTGGTCTGGAACAGCCACCCAGGATAGAGCTCAGGATTTCTGTGTCCCAACCCAAAGCTTTCTCCAAGTGTGCCTGACAATAAAACACACTGGACTGGATACAAACACAGCCAATTCTGTCTTAAATCCAGGTTCTGTTCTACCCTTCTCTGGCACCTGGAACTCTAATTTTAAAGCATTCATCTTCATTTCTGAATAAAATCACAATGTGCTAGTCCTTGGTGTTAGTGTCTGTGGAAAAGTAGAGTTTTAGATATGTAAAATCAGAGGGGAAAAAAAACCCCAAACCAACCAAACCAGAACACTTTACTTTTGATTCAAATTCCTCCAGAAGTGGCTCTGACCTGCTTCTTAGCCTGTGAGCCAAACAATGGGTATGGGATGAATTTTTCATGGCAATATTAGAATACAATTAGCAGTTCTCTGAACTTGATAGTTCATGCACTTATCCTGACAATTAATCCATTTGCTGGGCATATGTGACCTTTCCCAGTTCAGAAGTGGAAAACCAAGGTAAGGATTCACACTCAAGGCCAAGCTCCGTGACCACCCACAAAGCTACAACTCTCACTCTGATTTACACAGACAGAGCAACACGAGCCATGCAGGGCAAACCCTTTTGTTCAGGCTGGTCCTCCTGCATCTGGCTCCAGCCACAGGATGTGGCAAGTGTGAGCTCATGTCAAAGTGCTTCTCACACAGAGAGATCAGTGGCACCAGCAAAGCCCCCGTGCACCACCCAGTCTGGAGGGGCCACCCCCGTGAAGGCTCTCACCTCTCTGTGAGGGCAAAGTGTTCAGCTCAGCTTGCAATAAAGGGAGCTGCACTAAAGAACAGGGCCTGACATGAAGGGAGAGCTGAGCACCTGCCTCGAGACACTGATCGTGACTCAATGACACGCAGACATTTGTCAAGTCACAGCAATGTGAGCATTTATCCAAATCCAAGCAATTTCCCAGAGGTTACAAAAGAAGCCCAAAGCACAACCAAGTGAAAAGCTCAACAGTTTCCCAGAACCTCAGATCCCAAGCCCAGGTTCCCCTCCCTCACTCAATAATGAAAAAAACCATTTAGGTGTATTATTTTATCAGAAAACCAGTACTTCTCTAATTGCTCCGCCATGAGAGTTTTTAAAGCATCATTCATTTAAATAGCTCCTGAAAGCACTGAATCTCTACTAATTAAGATTAATAGCATATTTCAATAACACAGCTTGAAAAGGATACTTTTAGAAATTACTATTTTACCAAAAATGAATTTTCAGCTGTTCATAACTAATTCCGGGGTTGTTCACTACAGGGTTTCTTGGACTTCAGAAATAAATGTATTGCAGGCTGTGGTGTATAGGACTAGTCTGGCAGTTTCTTTGCAAGCCAAGACTTCCCTGTTACAGGATTTACCATTTATCAAAGCACTTATGCAATCTCTTGAAAGAGAAATATAGTAGAGTTTGACACAACTGAGACTTATTCCATCTTGCAGCATAAAGCTGTTCTGCACAGGTAAGTGATCGATGGGAAGTAAGCAATTCTGAGCTTTCTGGTGGCATTTGGGTTCACAATGCTCATTCTGTAGCACACAGACATCCAAGTGGGGGGCTGTGAGTTTGAGTTCTATGGCAAGCACGAACAGAACTGTGAATTATGTCAGTCAGAGGTCAGATGCTGCCATCACACCACAAAGTTCTGTGAAGCCATTGTCTGGTGCCACTCTAAGTGGTGTGCTACACCTCATTACTTATGCATATTCCTTAGGGGTTGCAGGAACTTAGCACTTAAGAACTCTCAGTGAAATACAGCCCTATTGCACAGAAAAAAAGAATAGCCATCACTATTGAAAATTCCAGAAATCTGAACCTAAAAGTTTCCACAGATCTTGCAGAAAGTAAAAGGAGTGAGGGTAGGATCCCCAGCAGTTGCTGGTTCCAGCATCCACCCATACTGCTCTCCAGTTTGCTCTGGCCCAGCAGATGGGTTTGATTTAGGGTGCAGACTGGTTTGATTCTCAGCCTGCACTAGGAAGGGGCAGCAATGCTGACAGAACCACCTCCTGCAAGCAGCAGCACAACTTGCTTTAGGGAAAGACCGCAGGCAAAGCTGGAGGGTCTTGCAGCCAGCTGTGACCCTGAGCAGTGGGTGGCTGGCAGGACAGAGTGGAATTGGTGTGAGTTTCTACAGACAATATCTCTGCCGATCCAGTCTTCTGTGCGCCTGGGTAAGGCAGAATTTAACCCCCAAGAAGCTCTGCCACACAGTTTCTGTAAGTGAACCCTAGGCTGCTGAGAAAGGGCCCGTGACAGGCAAAGCACATGAGCAGTAGTTTAGCAGAAAGGGAAAAAGCAACTTCAGCTCAACTACAGAAGAAGGAAATGGGGTGACTTTGTCAAGAACCTCTTCCACTACAGGGTGCCAGAGCAGTTACTGCAGGTCATCCTGCGGCCAAAGAGTAAAAGGCAACACTCAGAAAAGCCTACCTCTGGGTTTCAGGTGTGCTCCAACTGCAGATCCTACACAATTTACCCTTTCAGGTATTCTGCCAAAGAAATCCAGGTACAGATTATGGGCCTGGAGAATATAAAGCCTGGAGAAGCAAAGAACCTCTAGATATTAAAGGTGGATGCTGATTTCCCTCTGTTTCTCTTGTTAGAGAGGACAACTTCACCTGATTTCTCCCACACATTCCTGGTCAGGCTGACACTTGCATCACTTACAGCCACAAAGAGGAACATCAAACTGGTAATCTTCCATGTCTGCCAGTAGACACACAACCAGTGAGGTTGACTACATGCCCTCAGTAACTTTTGGTTTATGTGTGAGTTGACAGCTCTCTGACACTTTCGGGAGGTATTAAATACCTCATAGAACTGGGCCAATAGCCAGGGCACAGATCTGGCACATGGAAAATAACAAGTGGAGTATCTCCTGGTAACCACAGCAACTTGAAAAACACAGCAAAAATAGTGCATATCCCTGCAGAATTACTGAGGATGAACAGACATACATTTGTGAAATATTGAAATAAATATTATAATGATGGTCCTGAATTGCAGAATAAATCCTTCTTCACACAGACGTGAATGTCAGAAAGCCAGATGTTGTCTACTGATACTGAAACTTCCTATAATCCCCTAAAATCTGCTGGATAACATACAGGAACGGATTGTACCAAAGCTGAAAGGAACAAGAACAGCCCTGACACTTACACATCTAAACACAGGGCAATACTCATTGTATTTCAGAACTTGTTCTTAATCAAACTTTCCTGGTTTTTTTTAAATAGGCATATTTATTTACTTCCATGGATTGTGTGGTAGAGACCTCATTCTCTTTACCAGAGTTTACATCAAGATAGACATGACTTTGCAATGTAATGCCAAGACATAAAGGTAATTGAATATCTTGAGATAGAAGCTCTGACGCAGAAAATATGAAATCATTATGCACTCCAGCAAGTTCCTCATCATGGCTGCAGAGCAGAAACCATAAACTGACTCTCGGAGATAAAAAATGTGATCATCATAAAAAAATACAGTAAGAACAAGAGTGTCCATGGTCAGAATCAAAGTGACAATGGTTAGTGGAAGACTCTCTTGGGTCTTGCTGAGTTACAACTCTACCATGTTTTGTCCATCTAATGATGAAGATAATACAAATTATTTTCTAGATCAATCAGATACTACAGCAATAATGAATTCAGCCTACCTAAGACTCTCCACTGAGCCTGTCTGATTTTCTTGTCACAAGTCAGGGTAGGGGTGCATTCAACTGAAAAGAGGATGCACATAAATCTTTATCCAAAACTTGAATGAAAGGTCTGGGATATGAAGATATGAATAGTATCAAACTGTGAAGAAGTTTGTAGCAGTACAGAGCTCTTAAATCTGTGGATTTACCCAGTGACTGAAAGAAGTCTCAAATACGCATAAAAAACGAATGATAAATAACCTGCGATGGGTTCAGTTTACAAGAAGAAAGCACAGTATTTCAATGTAATCTATTTATGAACTGTTCCATGGTAAAGGTAAGAAAACCCGAGGGCATGGCATCATTGTGCTTATCACAATTTGTGTTGGTTTCACAGAATCCAAGACTAAACAAAGGCCAGGAGGAATCCTAAGAATACTTCCAGTGCTGCAGATCCCAGGTCCCTCGTGGCCAACTCATACTTGAGCTTTGTTGCCTTTCCATGAGAAATCTTTGCTGGGAATTGCAGTTAGAGACAAGAGAGCTATTTGCACATTCACTTTGCCACTTCACCCTGGTGAATCCCCTCCAGCCTTGCCAGATCCTTCCAGAGGCTCATCAAAGAGGACAGAGATCCCCGCTTTATGGCAAGTGGACCACTGAGAGACGCCCAAAAGAAAACACACAGCCTGCAACGGAGCCAGGAAAAGAGTCACTGAAACTAAGTGTTGTCAGGTGTTCACTGAAAAACTGCAGTTGTGTTTCCCACTGGAGAGCTTCGGACCATAAACCAGTGATCTAAGGGGAATGTAAACGCCACACGCTGTTAACAAGGTCTGTTCCCATCATAAGCATACATTTATCTCGTCACCCTCACTCTCAGACCTGGATTTTTTCACTGCAAGTCACTAACATGTCACAACAATTTCCTGAGTTGATGCCAAAGAAAATGTTGCTGTGATTGCTTTAAATATGTCAAAGCTCTGCCTTGCTTTGTTGTTTGTTTTTTAAACAATATCTTTTACCTGATAGTTTTTGACTTAGGCTTGGCAGTTTAGTAAGAAAATAGACTTAAAAGCAATTCTAAGATATGAAATGAAAGTCCTTTTTAACTTAAATGTAGTGATTCTTTAAACAAAAGAGCTGAGAAAGAAAAATCTTTTTATTTGGATAGATGAAAACTGTGGTGACAGCCACACGTCAGGGGAGTAACTCTGGGGCAGGTCTTGTTTTCTGCGGAAATGCCTGTGCTGGGAATGGGGAGTGCCTGGTACACAGTGTCCTTTTACCACCTCCATGGGAAGAAAACCAGAGTGGGATTTCACTCTGGACTTCCAACATGACTCCGGTTCTTACCACTGACATTGTAGAACGTTCTAGGACTGCAAGACACTGGCCCTGCTGCATCCAAAGATCTTGGGAGCACAGCATAACCCCCACCTCAGATCATCAGAGCTTCCTCACCTGCAGGTATCTGCCCGTAAAGCTCCACCATGAATTAACCCAAGCACAGGAGCACAGGGAATGCCCTGCACAGCAACCAAAGGAAACAAAGCAGAGGGAGAACAAGGAGGGGTTATTGTGACCAACGGGAAGAGCTTAAGCAGACACAACAGGCACAACAAGAAACGTCCTGTGATGGAGAATAACAGGTTTTCCCAAAACAGTAATAAGTGAGCAGCACCTGGAGCCAGGCACAGCCAAGCCAGGTCTCAAAGCAGAGTCCCTGAACCCCTTGCTCAGAAAGGGGATGCCTAACTTTGGGCTGCACACCAAGGGGATAAGATCAGGTAACTGGTCATGGACAGCACTAACTCCAGCTCCTGAGTCCCACCACACAGTGCAGAAATCTGCAAACTGAAAAAAGGGATCTGAACACACTAAGGGGAATCAGAGCCAAGGACTGAATCCCACAGAGCTGTGGACAACTGGAGCCATAGGAAACCATTTGCTGCTTTACATCTACAGATCTCACAATGTTTTGCAGACATTCATTCACCATCCTTTGCTTCCAGGTACTTGTTCCCAGTGAAATCCAAAGGTAAGGACCCTGCTGCAGGTGGTGCAGAGCAAATCACTGGCAAAGCCCAGGAGACAGAACAGCAATTCAGGTCTGTGCTGACCAGACACATGGATACATTTTACCTTTGATCACACGGTAGAACAGAGCTTACTCTACCTGGACGGGAAGTAAGAAAGGGCTCCAGTGCCTCTGCTCTCTTGAGATAACCAAATGCAAAGGGCTGGTAGATGCAACCTGCAACTGGCAGTGTGCAGGGGTAGTTAATACTAAAAAAAAAATCCCTACTTATGGAGTGGGAAAAGGCCAAGAACTGCCTTCAAACATTTCAGGAACAGTTAACAGAGTTTCTGTTTCCATTTGCTTGTTTTTAATTTTCTTCTAGCTCCTCTTCTTTTAGACTGCAAGCTTGTGAGGCAAGAACCAAATTAAGTCCCACCAATGAATTCAATTTATCGAAGGGAAAAACCCCCAATGAATAAGATAGTCCCACACAACAGCTCATTTATATTCTAGATAAAATGATACTACAAACTCTGCAATGACTACCCAGTAATTTTAAATAAAATACATCAGAGAGGCATGATGATGGTCACCTTATCAGGTGCTAAAACAAAGAGTGCTATAGTGGATCTACTACACAGAAAGCTGAAAATGTGCAGGTTGGAAGAAAATGTCCCCGAACATACCTCTGGTCTAACATTCATTTAAACAGCAACAGAACTGTCAGTTTTTCCTTTTACAGCTGCTGTAATTAAAAAGGTTTGTGGACCAAAGGAAAACTGACCAGTCACATTTGGAAATGAAGTTAGATTGAAACAAATAGACCTCAGAGAGGGCAAAGACTCAGTGAGACTTACATTAAAAAAAAAAAAAAAAGCAAAAAGGGTCTATTGTAGTAATACAGGTTAGGAATGTTAATATAGATATATCTCCCCAAACTAATATATATAATGATTTTTCATGTTGACAGCACCTGTTTAAAGATGACTCCATGGTTGTTAGCCAAAGGTTTGGAGAAGTGTTATTTGGCCCTGTAAGTCATTATTATGGAGACAAGCCACACTGTCTTGGGTTATTTGGTGTACGTGACAGCACAGATGTGACTTTTGCAAGGCTGCTCTGTCTTTCTAGTTAACTCTGCTCTGTCCAGGGCAAAGCTGACATCTGCCAGTGACAGTCTTCCTTCACCTTAGTCTAATCCCTCTTAGAGCTGATGTTGGCAAGCAGCAAATTTGCAACTTGCTTCTCCTCCTTTAAAGAGTTTCTTTTCTCTGCCTTCCACCTATGAGCAAAGGAGAAATCTAAACCTTTCAGTGCCTTAATCTTGCTGCTCTGGTGAAGTGCTCCATCACTCTCAAACACCAGCAGTTCTAATAAGCAAAGCAATGCCAACCCTCCAGGGTTATAGTAACCCTTTCCACATAAACGTTTTCCAAGACCGATTTTTCCATTAAGTTCTTGATCCTTTTGGCGTGCATTGTTCTGACGTTATGAAATGAAATCTGAAGCTACTCCTCTTAAGGAAGAAAAGGTTTTTCCATGCAACATCAGCAGTGTCTGTATCTGTGTGCACCTGTCTGCACTCTCCCCTCTGCCACAGCGTAGCAGGAACACCCAGCAAGAAGCATCAGAGATCCCAAAGCAGCAAAGAGAAATATCCGAGCTCTCTAGGCACTTTCTGCAGCTGAAGAACCTGCATTTCACTCTCACTATGCCTTTGAAGGTTTAGGTGTTACAGCTGCACGCACAGATGTGCAGGAGCAAAGGAGCCTTTTGCAGCCCGAGCGGCAGCACTGGGATGAAGCTCGTGAAGGACTGTCCAGCTCTCTGCAGGGGGGACAGGAGCGTGATCTGGGAGCTCTGAAACACATTCCTGGTATGTGCTGGGGAAGGATTTGCGACCAGAGATCAGAACACAAGGGCAAATAATTACTTTGTGTTGGCACCCTCTGGAAAGGAAAGCAGGGACTGCCAGATCTGATCAGTTCAAATGCTAATTCCAACCACGACCGGCAGGCTGGGACAGGGGCCTCCACTGTGGACAGTGAATCCCTAACCAGCCCAGAGACATTTCCTTCCATTAGTCAGAGGAAAGCCTGAAGAATGAAAGTTTATTCCACTTCTGGTTTTAATTTTCACTTTGTGGTTAGACTTGAAAAACTAATAAACATTTAGCATGTCTACCACTAAATTCTACATTTGCCTGCATGTATAGGAGCTGTAGGGAGCAAACATTATCACTCACAACAACAGATTATTAAATCAAACTGACAGCCATTTGTCTGCACCAAAAAAATATTTTTTTTTGTCCAGTGACAACTTTTCAACCCCTAATAAATTTGAAATCAATCATATAAACCTGAAAACAGAACAGAAAAATAAATGTTTGCTAAAATATATTTATGTGTGCAGGTTCAATACAGGTTAAAAGTCTCCCCACAATTAATTCATTCTAGGTGTCTTTGAGCTTTTAAGAATGCCTCCTGCAGACAGTCCAGCCACACAGTGGAAGGCTCCTGAAATTACATCAGCCTGTTCCTGATTGCTTCCCATGTATTGATACTGAAACCCTTTTAAATTATTAAATGCTGCTATTTCTAAATAGCCTACAGGTTTAACCCAGGCTAGCCTGCAATTCAAATGATCTATGCTTAGGCCCCTTGAGAGCCAAAAGCCCAGGACATGGTTTCCCTCAGCTGAACACCCTTTCCCATTTCCAGATCTTCTCTTCCTCCATCACTCATGAGCCTAAATAATACATGACAGTTCACATTAAGCTGCCTTTTTGTGACAGTTCTGAGGCAATTCCTCAAAGACCTGCAATTCCCTTTGTGCAGCAGGTTCTTAATGAGCTTTAGAAAGGGCTTTATAACCTCTCAGAATCAATCTGAGCTCTTATAAACACTCCTCAGTGACCTGCTTTTCAAATAAAGCCTTGTGGGATTTTGGCTAGGAAGATGCAGAGCTGTGTTGGTTGTCTAAGCAGTTGTTGCAGCGAGAGAGGAAGGAATACAAACACTGCTCCAGCCTGAGCCGGCAGCCAGGCATCCCAAAAGGAGCACCAGGAAAACCACAGGGCGTGGTACAGAGGGTTCCGTAGGATGCAGAAGCCTGAGCAAGGACAGAGCACCTGAAGGGAAGGCACTGAGCCAAGATGCTGCCATTATCTCCAGTTTCCAGTGAGGATGTGCAGAATATCCCGAAGTTCTGCCATGAGGTGTGTACGCATGGGCCTCAGAATATCCCAAGGTTCTGCCGTGGGCTGTTCAGAGACAAGGGCTGGCGTGGGAGGTGAGTAATGGGACACAGAACAGCTCGTTCTGGAGGCCTGGTTTGTGTCCATTGCATCTCGTTAGGGGCCTTGGGTGAAATCACTGCTTTGCTGACATCAGTGGCAAAACTCCTGCTGTTGTTTGCCTACGCCAGGATTTCCCCACAAGAGAGAAACTTCCCCCACATGAGAAAAACTTCTTAGGCACACAGGTGGGTCTCCCCTGTGGTCTGCCACAGGCAGGTCACCGTCCTACCCAGTGTGACACAACCTTCTGCTAAGTGCTGCGTGTGTGAGAGGCTGAGGTGCTGCATCAGAGGGGACAGTGCCTGGCCGAGCACTCCTACACACACACACACAAATGCACTGCTGCTGCTGCTGCTGCGGGGAGGGCATTCTCCAGAGCTGGTTAGGGCAGAAACCTGAACAAAGTCCAGGGACAGCTGTAAGAGAAATCACACCAAAGGCAGCTTGGCAAATAAACATGGAATGAGCATCAGAATTTTGCTAATCATATAGAAAAGATCTTGTTTCCAAAAACCCAACTGAACAAGAAACAACAAACAATAGCAAAAAAAAATATACCAAACCCCTAAAATGAGAATTCTCTGAGTTTTATGCACTTCAAAGAACTCCCATTCAAAGACTCCCTCAATAAATGAGCTGCACGCTCATTTGCAATACTTGACCAGGTTCATAGACAGTCCCTGCAGCAACCTGACTATAACTACAGCAATAGAAGATACTGGTTGCAACACTAGTGTGTTTCACATTCATCACCAAACGTGAAACAAAGCATCTGTGCCCAGTCCCAGCACTCATACCCAACCATTCACTGCAGCGGGATGGAGGCAAAGTCTTTATGACCATGTTACATTAGGAGGTCTGCAGGTGCCTAACAAGCCAAGAAGGCATTATGCTTTGTGTCACTGAATCTGGTAGAAGTGGCACACATTGCAACAGACTATTGCCATGCAGACAAAAGGCCAAGTTACTCGCAGCTCTAACTACCATTCCACTCTGGAGCAGACTGTCTAACAAGGCGGCAGGAAAGCAGGGATGGATATTTAGCCAGTTCCCAGTTACGTGTACTTATAAGTTGAATCATCCAAAATGTTGCTTGAAGTATTAAAGCCTCAGTGTCCTTCCCACAGATCTGTCCTACCTGAACACTCAGTGGATGTATGATCCTGCCTCAGTTTCCCTCAGGCGAGCTGGATACTCATAATTGATTGCATATATACTTTTATAGATAAAACAACAATGTTTGCATTAAATTATTGCCTGATTTTTGTGCAGAATTTAACACTGACTGTGAATAAAGGCTGCTTCTGAAAACGGTCCCCAAAACAAACCTGTGTGTTTGCACTACCCACAATTCCTCACTGCCTGGAATTTTGCTTTAAAAATTATATGGATACAAAATGAAGATAAGTTAAGCACATAGTTTGGGAAGGGTTATAAAACTCTGATGAAGTCTGACCCATATTTTAACATTAGTTAGTCTTGCAGTTATGTAAATGTATAGCAAAGGGATCACTAAAGTACATTTTTCCTACAGTTGCAAGAACAGTAATTCAGGCTTGAGTACCAATAACATCTTACACAATTCAAAGCTGTGTTTACCCCAGGCAGCTCTCAGCAGACAGTGGAGCAGCGTGAGACAAATAGAATTCTCTCTTCACCCCTTTCACATACACATACTCTACTGCACTGCAAATTTCACCCCCTGGATTTCCACTTTCAGAGTTATAATCTGAGAACACTTTAGAAAAATATACAGAGGAACTAAACTCTAGATTTGATGGGCTTCTCCAGGAATACTTCCTTCCCGATAGATTCCTGCAAAGTAATTGAAAACCCAGGATAACTGAGTGCTGTATTGTCAGGCTAGGATGTGCTGCAGTTTAGTGTTACTGTGCGTGGTCCCGTCAGCTGGGGAACGGTGATTCAGGGGCTCTTGGTTTGACTTTTGAGGGGCAAGTGCACCTGAACTTCTTTGCTAGCAGCAAAGTCTCTGCAATCCCTTCGGGATTACATGGCTCCTGCAGTCCTGAGTCCCATTAGTTGGAAATACATGTCGGAGCTGTTGGAACACGTTGGAAAAACACTGTGCTGCCAGTGAAGAGCAAGCATCTTAAGGAACACAGCAAGGGTGATCAGCAGGGACTGGGAAGAAC
The DNA here is from genome assembly GCA_013400975.1 of Atrichornis clamosus. Classification (NCBI taxonomy): domain Eukaryota; kingdom Metazoa; phylum Chordata; class Aves; order Passeriformes; family Menuridae; genus Atrichornis; species Atrichornis clamosus. The sequence continues at coordinate 21,623 of WBMZ01005117.1, forward strand.
AGGGGAATCTTCTCCCTTCTATCAGACAGCTCTCCCACTATACAGATACCTTATCCCACTGCAGCTCTGACACTCTCAGAGTGTGGTAACACAGACCTTTCCCACAGGAACTTTTCTCTTCTTCCTTCTATGTTTTGTAAATAGAGATAAAAGCTTGGATGTTATTGAAAACTGTCTCTGGAAAGATGGACATTCTACCTGGCCTATTGGTCTAGGGGGAGGTTATGAATTGACCCAATCCGGACGACCTTTGGAAAGTCTATATAAGTTTTAGAATTAAATAATAAGTTCAGATTTTCTGCCTCACCCGAACTCGTCTGGTTCTTTCGCTCTGCCAGTGGTTCAACAGCGACATCAGAGAGCCCAGGTGATGTGTTAAAAAGTAGTCAAATATAATCTAAAAGAACAGGCAAAAATTAAAGCATTAAACATGCTTGACTGATAGCACACTGAGGTGAGAACAGCGGGAAACAGGGACTACATCAATTACACTTCCAGCTTTCAAATACACTTATTCTGCCCTACTGGATTAAACAATTACACTTTGTAGCACTCCTATAATAAGGTATCAGCTTTCCACAACTGTTACTATGTCCAATAGCACTCACATGTGGTATTTCAGTCACTTGTGTTGATACTTAATGATGCAGCAACACACAGGCTGCTTCCAGGAAATGTGTTTCTGTCTCTCTAAGTGTCCACTAATTAAAATGGGGTCCCAGAACAAAAGGAACCTGATCTGTGAGGAAATTCAGATCAGGATTTGAATTCAAGTCCAAACATCACATCTGGTTTAAAGAAAATAAAATATTCACACACCTATTACACATACAGAGATCTACACTCCCCTGGGGTTCCACACCAGGGGTTAGGATATATTTTACCTTTATCCAGTAGTCTTCCTAAATAATATATTTTCTATTAATTGCTATCTTTACCCACAATGTTTTCAAAGAAAATGGGATGTATGCTCCTGGTGGAAATGGGATAAAGCCCGGGGAGAGTTCATACACTGTAAAGAAGACGCCCTCGTCCCGGAGCCGCTCCCCGGAGGAAGGAGTTCTTTTCCCAGGACTGCCAGGCTCGAGCATTCCCTCCTAGGGTCACGTAAAACAAAGCGTCGCTCGCTCGGAACCCGCTGGCCCCCGGCAGTCCCCAGCGGAGGCTGCGGCCGAGCTCCGCGTGTCCAGCCCACGCCGCGCCGCGAGATGGGGCTCTCGGCGCACGGACAGCGCGGCCACGGGGAAAGCCGGCAGCGTTCCCAAAGGACACACACCGGCACCAGCGAGGATCGAACAGCGGTGAGGCTCACGCATCCCAGCCACACGGACAGGCTGCCCTGAGCGCCTCTAACGCTGCCTGAGGAAGCGAAGAGCAGCCGCTGTTCTCTGCGTGACGGCTGTGGAGTCTCGCTGCCCGAGAAATAAGAACCCAGGCTCAGAGCTGCCGCTGGGAGCCTGGCAACTGCCAGTTTTCCTGCTGAACTTCTAACCTGGAAGGCAAGATTCACCTGGAAGGAGAGGCAGACGGGGAGCTGGCTATTGATGCTGAGTCCCTTGAAGGCGATTGGATACTGAGCAGAGATGTTTGAGGTGTGTGTGGACTTTGCCCGGGAGGGTTTTGAAAGAAAAGACAGCATCTCACTTTAGAAACAGAAGAGCACATTCACCAGTAGTGAGCACTGGAGACAGAATCCCTGTCTGGGCCAACACAGCAGGGAGAGATGGGACTCAAGATCTCCTCAGCAAAGGGGAACTGCACGCCTTGCCCAGCTGGGCTTCTGCACCAAGACCTGCCAGGGAAAGCAGTTCCATCTAAAAGCTGCTTTTTGCATAAACAAGGAAGCAGGATATTAGTAATGCTCTTTCCTATTTTAAAAGGTCTTGTAATAGCTGGAAGGATATGTAAAAAAGGAAAAATAAACTGCTGCTGAGCTCGGAAGGATACACATGGTGTACATGGGGGCTTGTGTACAGAACACTCCTTAGTAGTTCTGCAGAAAAGAAATATGAATAAAATGCACATCAAGTAGCTTCACAAGAGAGGCAAGACCAGAAGAAATGTCTTCTGGCTCTGAAACAAACTCTTGTAGAAGAAGCAGAGCCACAAGCAGCCCTCTTGTAGAGCAGTAACTTAAGATTCCTCCAAACTCTGCTGTGGATGCCACCCACACCCTACTGCTTCCTCCCCAAGCACCTCTGCCTCTCTACATGATGTTTGCTCACATGCAGGGTGTCTGTAGAAGAAGAAAGAGCTGAGCTCAGATGATTTGCTAACAGACTGAGCCATGGGGCACCTGGCCCAGCCTGTCCCTGATCCTGCTGGGAGCAGGTGTGGGTCTTCCAGAGAGCACTCAGCTGAGTGTGTCCAGTTACACACCGCAGGCTTCTGGGTTATTCAAACAGCCCAGACATTCAGGACTGCTCACAGAGCGTGAAGTTCCACCTAAATTTGGATCCTACACTTTGGTGATTTCACAAAAGGGGTCTGGTCTATGTGGAATAGCTCCACACTGACAGCAGTACACAGAGGTGAGGCGTTAGAAAGCAACCCCCTACATGCTGGGATTCCACACCACTAAGCAGACTGCAGGAGCTGTCCTTAGTGATCCCTGAGGTGCATCCACCTTTGAGAGGCAGTGAGGGTGTGGTTGGAGAAGGAGATAGACGCCAAAGAGCCCTGTAAAAAACAGGAACACAAGAGAAACTTCTGCAGACACAGTATTTTTCTCGCACTAAAGCTGAGCCAGTAGGTGCCTCCCAAGGAGGCTGATCAGGGTGCTCCTTTTCTCTTGGCAGCAGAGCAAGTGCATTTACTAATGAATAGGACCCTTAGAAAAGGCAAGGAATTTTTTTCCTCCCTACACATATTCAGAGAAGCAGAGAAGTTTTTTTCTCCCCCCTCCTTGAGATTCTTTCATTTGTGATTTCTAATCATCATTCCGCTCTTCTTTTCCCCCTTTTCTTCAATCCCCATTCGTGAGTCACCCCCCCAGGCTTGGCACTGCACCAGACCCAATGAACTCCAGGAAAGTTTTTTTCTCTCCTTTCCTCACCACTACCACCTTCTCCTCCCTATTCAGACTGAACTTGTGGACAAAATAAACGCTGGCACTGGGTCATTGTCCTTCCCCTCCCCATCACAGGATTCTGAGAGAGGATTAGACTAATCTCATACATTGACTTGCTCCTGGGTGCTGGCCTGGACTCCTGCCATGCAACGAGATGGCATCAAGTGCAATGTCCCAGCAGTGTTTCTGCAGTGACTTCCTGTGCAAAGGCAGCAAAAGGACCCGACTCGGGAGCTGCTGGTTCTATACTGTGCAATGTCAACACAGTCACCACATTTAACATATTTCCTTGATTTAAAAGGTAAAAAGAAGAATAAAAAAGCCTAGAAACTTCAAGGGAGTAGACGAGTCACCCAAGCCAATCATTTAAGTGCTTCTGCACTGGCTCATTTGTTAATTAATACTTAAGCAAAGAGTACCCAAAGTTGTGCTGTGATGGGAGGGAGGCTACTGGGAGTGGGACTTCACTGGAATTACTTGGACTCTCCTGCTGTCTCCCATATATTCAGATGATCAGTACCTGCAGTGACCTCCTAGGAGCTGGCAGTGCCTGCCTGCAGGGAGCCCGGGGATCAGCAGCTTCCGAGTGCTTCACAAAGGAGGACAACAACCATCACTGCTGCCACTCAACAGGTGGGGAAACAGACTCCGAAAATACAGTGATTCCCACAACCCACACACCTGAACAAGTGGATTACTTTGGAGCTTTAGTTGCAGAAAATACCAGCTCACTGCTGACCTCTCTAAAAGGTGCTGCTAAGCTTCAACTGCTCGGACAGCTCCGATGAAATGAAGCTGCTGAGCTGTGTGTGCAAATCCATCATCCTCCAATGAGTTACACAAAGCTACTTCTGTCCAAGGATGTCAAAACATTCGGCAGACAACAAGGCCACAACTCAGCAGAGTTTGAGTCCTATGTGACAACGAGTTGACTTTGATGCAGCACATTATTTAAGTGCTAGCCTGTTTTAACTGGTAAAATTAAATCAGCCTCAAGACTTCCAAAGAGTCAGGTGAGCATTAAAGACAGAAATGCACAGATGATTGAGGATCACAGTTTGCCATTGTTGGGGAGTGTATGTAACACATTTCTGGTATGCAGTGACGCTCATTCAAGGCCTGGAACACCAAGGTGTATGAATATAGAGGAGCTGAGTGAAATACCCACAGTGGATGTGGTAACAGCGTAGCCCATAGGCTGAGGGAGAGCTGCAGAGCTCTGCCAGCTCAGCGTGGCTGGGCTGCTGCAAAGCCAGCGAGTGTAAAGCTCATCTGTAAAGCCAAGGCATCCTGGTGGCTCTGATTCAGGAACTGTGGCTATTCCTCATCCTGTCACAGATACCTCCACACCCTTCAGCAACACACTTAACCTCTCCGTGCTACAGGTGCTCATTTCTGGGTGAAGCTGATACAGCCAAGTACACCCTCCTATCCCACTCACCGCCACCCTTTGTGAGCAAGCTGGCAGAAGGGAAAAGATTGCTGGGAAGAAATAACTGAAGAAAAACTGGAGAGGCAAGACATGACCAGAGGGTAAAACCCTTGTGATCTATCTCAGGCAGCAAGTGCTAAGGGAACAAATTCTCATTCCTGCATCAGTCTCACAGTCGACGACTGAACAGCTCTGAAACAATCCACAGATAGCAAACAATTCCAGTCACAAAAACCCAGGCACAAATGTCTAGGTGGTTTGTCAGTGAGCAATTAAATCCTGTGCTGAATAAAAATGTTAAGAATGCATCACATTGTGGCTTTAAATAGTCTCTTGTTGGAGAAATTGGTCTCCCTGCCAACTCGCACTTGGGTAAACTCTGTTTTTGCCACTGCTAGGATTCTCTGAATGTCCATCAGGCAGTTGCATCACACACTGAATAGTTTGGCATTACCTCATGCCTTAGGGAAAGGCAGAAGAAAACAAACTACCAGCCTGTTTTCTCTGTCTACTTATTTATTTACTTTGGTGATGGGATTTATATTTGTTTTTGTTTTGGGGGTATTTTTCTGTCCTTTTCCTCCTGAGTTAAGGGTAACTTGAGCACACAGCAATAAAAAAAGGTGGCGAGGAAGGTACCTTGGAAAGTGTCAGTGGGAATGTGGAAGGCAAGGGAGAGAAGGAAAAACGTGAGTCAAAGGATTAAATCCAAATTCCAGTCTGGGACTTTTTAACGAAGATGGAATACTGACTAGTTGAGCAAATTAAGCTTTCTCAAGGGGGTCTGGGGAAGTGATTGGTTTCTATCCAAGCAGAAAATGTCATTCTTCTCCATCGGTACCAGTGAAAATAAGAGAGACAAAACATTCCCAACCCTGCTCCGAGAAATCTGAAAAGATGGGAGAACAGACAAGGACAAACAAGCAATTAAAAGGAAATTGCTTCTCTCTCCCCACCAAACCTTTTCTTTCCTCCCAAATGAAAGTGGAAAAAATTGATTAGGGGGTCAAAAGGAGGAAGGACCAAGGAACTGCATCACGTGCAGTGACATGTGAAAACAGCCACTCTGCTCCACCAGGATGCGGGCAAAAACATGCTGCAGCAGTGGGGCTAAAGGCCTGCAGGAATGGACAAAAACTCAGTTCTCACTCTGTTTTGGTTGAGCCTTCTTCCTGCCTCTGAAGCTTACTTTGATAGCTTCCGTTTCCCTGCCTAAATCAACCATGTCATGTCTGAAAACTTAACGTGTTTTCACATGTGTTGTTACTGTCTCATCAAGCCACCAGGCCAGCATTTTATCCCTCCTCCTCTACCATCTTTCCCACTGTGGTGTCCCAGAGGACAGGTGGCACACACTGAGCAGCAGCTGCTCAGCTCTCCAGCTGCAGTCACAGCCTGCACAGCAGGGCAGCCAAGGGGAAACGCGCCCTCATCTCTGTCACTGCGATAGCTACTCCCACATCCTATTCAAACCTGGCTTCATCAGTGGGTTAACTAATATTAGGCTGGGAAAGTGGATAAAAGGGATGCTCAACATGTGTAACCTGCTGCCCTTCTATGCAGGGCTGAGGACAGCAGCCCTGTCGATTGTTGTGATAGGATTCACACAGGGACTTCCCTTGGAACCCAAAGCAAAGCGGCCACACAGGGGAGGGAGCAATGTACTTACTATCCTATGAAATAAGTTTATTTTTGCAATAGTACAGTACTTTTTAAGAAAGCAAAAGCTCTACATAAAAATGTAGATTCCCTTGTATCCCTTCAGAGGATTCATTCAGCTCTGGATGGAAGTATGTCCCGTCACACCCAAATTATCTGAGAATTTGGTACAAACTAAGACTGAAATATAAGGTTAGGAGAAAATTAGGTTAATAGAAAGAAGTTTTATACAAAACCAATGTTTGTTGCATTGGATCAGAGTAAACATCTGCCTAAGTAGGCAGCCCAGCCTCAACAGTAGCCACAGTACAGACAAAGCACACAAATGTGTGATACTTCTCCCTTAAATTCTTCTAGTCTCCAACTATTTTAATCCCAGGAACTTCCCAAGTCAGAGTGGCATCTTCAGTGGCTGGATTTCTCTTTTCTGAACTTCCCTAGTCTTCCCTTGAACACAAGTAAAACTTTAGCCCCTACAACATCTTTTGACAAGGAGACCCCAGTCTCTAACATGCAAGGTCTTTCAGGAGCTATTTAAAACACCAGGCAGTGATGTATATAATCAGTTGGTGGTTTGCACAGCCTGCAAAATTCTCAGCTCATCTCTGTTAAAAACAGTCCTTAACACTTCACACGTGGGGAAATCAGAACTGCCTCTCCTGCCTGTCCAAGCTGTCTCATAGGAAGAGCTGTGGCAACACATATTGGGCAGCTCAGCTGAGAAAAACTCAGCATTGGAGATCCTGGGGCATATTTTGCCAAAGCATCTGAAAACCCTCTGCAGACACCCACTAATTCCACCTTACACTACAATACACACCTATGCAGAGCTTGGACGGTGATATCCACACAGCCATGACAACTGTGAACCTGTCAGCAAAACAGTGTGAGAAATCATACCAAACTCACCAGATTTCTCAAGGAGCTTGAAATTTGAGCACATTTGTGTTTGCTAAAGGTCTGCATATTTCCAAGAAAACCTGAGAGAAAGTATCCTTGATTTGAAATGCAGCCACTCAGAATTTTGATCAAAGTGAGAAATCTAAGACATTTTGTGAAGATCCACTTCAATATTTCAAACTCATGCGTGGCTGCAAAAATGAAGTGCCAAATTCATTGTGAGAAACACATTGGTAATGCAAAGGGAAAAGCCAGATGAATTTCTACAGAGTGTGGAGGCTGTTTCCAGCATCTCTCCTGTTGGACACGCGCAACCAAGAAAGCTTTCTAAAGTAATTTAAAGTGAGCCAGGAGACCTATGCCCAGTAGCAGGGCCTCATCCTTCTGACACTTGTTTCACCACACTCTCCACACACTCTGGTGCTGGGGGGGTTTATCCTGGGAAACTCCTCAGGCATAAGGCATTACTGACACCAAATGTTTAGAGGAGTTCTTGCACATAGTAAAAGGAGAAGGTATTTTTATATCAGACAAAATAAACACTTAAAAAGACCTAACCTCCTGCACATCAGAGCACAGGCTGAGCACGCATTGCCTCCAACTCAAACTTGCTTTGGGAATGCGTGAGACCATATTATTTTTTCTATTTTCTGGGTTTTTTTAACTAAAGCATTTTTTACAGATCTTTGCTGGAGATAATACATTTATCTACCTGAGATATTCACCCTGTACATTTGATTTATATAATTGATATCATTATGTACAAGTGGCTTCATAATCCACTTGCAAGTGCCATGCAGACAGACATTCCTAGACAAGTTTGAGGAGGGGCAGGGCAGTCAGTCTGCACTGGGATTTCATTTTGCCCTGCAAGCCTCCTGCTCAGAAGGGCCAGGTTCAGCAACCCAGAGGTCCTGGGTAACCCAGAACAACGATGCCTCACTCATATGTCCCAGGCTTTGACTGGTACTACGGCAACAGCTAAGTCTGGCTGGGACATTTTCATTATACTCTCAGTGCTAGAAAACAAACAAATTTGTACAACGCACACAAACAGTCTTTTCTAATCTCTTTTAATGGCACTCTGAAGACCAGACTGTCAATTGTCTCCTGCGTTCTCAACAATTTGCTAATGATAATTAAAGATGCTCAAAGTTTGCCAACTATTTCAGCACTCTATTTAACCAAGAAGATAAGGTTTCAGGAGGAAAGCAAATGAAATGAACTTGATCCAAGGAGGAGGTGTTACCTACAAAGGAACCCATAAAGGCATAAAGATAGCAAAGACAGACTAAAATGTTCTCTAAACTGCACAACAGATACACAGGGAGAGGATGCCAAACCCTGGAATGAGATTACAAAAGCAGGAGAGTGAGTAGATTCTTTCTTCCTTTCTCTCTGTAGGATTCCATCCCAAAGAAGTTGCTTAGACAACAGCAACCCCCTACCATGCAATCTGCGTATGAAGAAAAACAAATCCATGCCGTAGTAATAGGAAGATCAAAACCTGGCTTGTTTTGTTTGTTTGGGGTATTTTTCACTTTGAGAGAAATGAAATACTCCTTGAGTGCCCATTTCTTCAGGAAAGGATCATATTTCCCCCTGGGCTGGGGGATATCAGGCATGCAGCTCCCAGAACACAGGGGAAGAGAAAAAGAAGAGCAGGCACCTGTAACTGGAAGCACAACTTTGGCTGCTCTGAAGTTCTGCTGATTTAAGAGTCCTGCACAAATTCTTGATTCCAGAGAATCATTCAAGGCATTCAGCCACCCACGCAAGACCATTCACTTGCCCACTAAAGCCATGAGTTTGCATAATTACTTTTAATAAGGTCTACTGTGGCAATATTAAGAATTGGACAGACATCAATATGGTGCATTTTCCTTACGTCAACACGTGTAGCAGGTAACCAAGTGCACACCTGTCCCCTTGAGAGATGAACTCTTTGCCTTGCAGGAAACACATCTTTCCTTTCTGAAGGTCACCAACACATGCAGAAGTTCCTCTGCCATGATCCAGTGTGATCACAAGCCGATTCCCAAAAATTTTATGGAATTTTATCAAATTCATACTTTCTGCAAGCTCTATACACGCAAAATTGTAGCTGTGACCTTTTGGCAGTCTTAAATTTTAGGTTCTTTGGACTTCTATTGTCTTGTTGCATAAATTTTTAAACCTGTTTATTCCCTGGGTGTGCCTAAGTGTGTTAAGAGCAGCATACCAACTTCCCAACAGAAAATTAATAACATGGAGAACATGTTTGTACCAAAAGGAGAGGAAGTCTTTATTGGGAAGAACAGTCTTGCCCTATGCCTGAAGGAGCTTTGTTCACCTGTTTTCTGAACACATAACTTTCTATTTCTGCTTATTTCAGTAAGTTCCAATGACTTCAGCGACACCCACTTGGCAGGACTATGTCCCCTTTCTGTGAGAAATATAGTAATTAGTCTTCCAGCAGATTGTCCCCCACATCACAATCAGCAAGAAACTCAGTGAAAAACAGTGTTGATTCACTTCCATTTTTCACCCAGTGAATGGTCAACATCAGCCAAACAGCTGCATCTGAAAAGTTTCCTATGTCTGTAACCAAACAACACACAAGCAGAAAACCTTCTCCCTAAAGCAAGAACCAATACAGGAAAATTGTTCTCACAAGTTACAGGGTCACTCCTACAAAAATAGGTGAGTTTTGTTTATACTAAGTTTCACTTGCACTCAGAACTGTAAGATTGATTGCTCAGTAAGGAGTGGGCCAGATAAACTCACATCTGCCTGTGCATCTACACAGTTATCAGAGACACATTAGAGATGCCACGTGGTGGTATTCTGCACAAAAACGACCCTTGAGAAGAAGGAAAAAAAGAGAAAAGAAAGAAAACACATCACATATACAGAAAAAAAAAACCAACCCAACCCTGTCCTGGCTGTGAAAGAGATGGTGAATGTCTGCAGCTGGCTCTCTGGGGGCCCTGGGAGAGGAAGGGTGTGCCTACCCTCAATCCTAGCCATTAGTAAGGGCAGATCCAAAGCCTGTTTGTGTTAGTCGGTGTTTTCACCTCTCTGACTGATATGGATGGAGCTATGGACCAGCTTGACACCTGCGTGTCTCCAAACCCTTTTCACAAAGACAAAGGGTAAAGTCTTCTCCCAAGTAACAAGCCATAGCAAAAGGGGAAATGGCCTCAAGTTGCACCATGGGGGTTTAGACTGGATGCAAGGAAAAACATCTTCACTGACAGGGTGGTCAGGCACTGGAAGAGGCTGCCCAAGGGCGAGCCACCATCCCTGGAGGTATTTAAAATACACGCAGATGTGGCACTTAGGGACATGGTTTAGTGGTGGGCTTGGCAGTGCTGGGTAAAAGGTTGGACTCAATGACCTAAGAGGTCTTTTCTAATCTAAATAATACTGTGACTCTAAACCACAATATCTCTAGAGAAATACTACAAAAATATATTTCAGTCTTAGAAGACAACAGCCACTAAGATCGTACACTGACTGCATGTTTGTAACCTCAAGTTTATACAATATGTTTACCTAAATTATATTAATTTACCATGTTACTTCTTTGTTCTAAAGGAAAATCCCTGTAAATCCAGAATATTTACCTATTTTCTTTAATACTTCACCTCCTAACTAATCAGATACATGAGTATCTGACTTGTGTTTAGAAAAAATGGGCTAACACTAACTGCCATGCTGGCAGAATAAAGTGATGAAATGCAATGTGCAAGTAGAAGTGCACACACAAAAACCTGAACTGTATTTCTTAATTCTTAAATCACTTTTTGCCCTCCAAATGATTGGAAGTATAAACCAATAATCAGAGAACCTTATGAAATATTAATTTTGAATCTGGCCATTAGATTAGCTCTTACTAGTTGAACTACTTCCATTCCTACTAAGTATCAGATAATTACATTTTCTACAAAATTCATATTTTTGTAGAAAACAAAGCAACAGCCCAAACCAAATGGAAGTCTACTGCCTGTAAATATATATTTACAATGCAGTTCCACTTTTAGTGTAATTTAAAAAATCTTTTAAATTAGCAGTGCAAATTTTTCAAATCAGCAACACTTGCCTAAGCTCTTTTGCATTTATAAATTTTAGCTCATCTATTAATAACCTAAGAAGCACTTCATGTAAATATTCATAGGTTTTGATGTTAGTCAAACTGTCATCTTCTTTTTTACTTTCATGCTGCTAAACTTATCAAAAGTAGGAGCCCTTTCTCTACCAAAACACTAAATATTTCACATCCATCTCAGATTCTTTCTGACCAAGTGGAAATAACTCCAGAAAGCAGGGGGAACTCAGCCCACAGCACTCCTTGCTCAGAATGCATTTGACTTGAACCAAGTATTTGGCTCAGCAGTGACAAATCAGGACATAAGGTGGCATTATTGCCCTTCCTTAACTGTCTGCAGGGCCAGAGTCCAGATCTGCATGTCAACAGTGCTACAGCCTCGTTGTCTGGTATTCCAGAAACAGTACAAAACAAAAAAAAGATCCAGTGAGAAAATCAAGTCTGCACCAAGATGCATTCAGAATACTACACACAGCCAAATCCTGACTACTCCCTGACTTTAAATTTTCCCTGAACACTGTGTATAAAGTAGTGTGACTGGAAAAAAATCACTATTAGGCCTTTAGTGCATTAACTGCACGGAACATCTAAATTAACATTTTAAAAAATCTGGACTTCATTTGTATCCTTGACTGTGATTGCCCACAGCAGGAACTCCATCAAATTTATACAGATGCTTGGAATAAGAAATGAGAAAGCAATTGCAAAGGATACAGAAACTTGGTTTGCATGTTCATCGGTTTTCAGTTCACACAAAGGATTGAAGGAATTGAAGCTTTTTTTTTTTTAAGAGAACTGATAGCTGTGCATTTCAGATACAGACATGAAATTATAAACCAGGGACCCAGTTTTTCCCTGGTCTTGTCCAACACTTGTGGCGTGTTTGGATTGAGAACCACCTTTTTTGGCTAATATCAGATCAGGAGTATTATTTGACTTAGCTCAGACCTAGAAACTAGAGAAATAAGCCTAAAAGAGTGACAAGAAGGCAAAAGGCAGCTCAGGTGATGATTGCTGGGTTTGCAGAGCAACCAGCATCCCAAGATCTGGCAATACACACTCACTTGAGAGTATCCCAGCATCCTGCAAAGCTCAGTATTGCTTCAATAATTCTCAATGTTTTTTTCAATAATCTAGTAATAAGCGAAAAAGTTTTGATAATAAAATGCACAGATGTCTGAGTAATAAATATTAGAAAGTGGTCAAAACCCCTCTGGGAGCTGGAGTCATTCAAGCAATTAATTTTACTATCTGCATATGCGAATACGCAAAATTGAGGGAGAGCGCAGTGCTCTGAATGGCACTGGTGCTTAGAAGGAATTGGAGAACTCAGCAGGCAAGAAACTCAACATAAATTTCTTCTATACTGTTGTGACAAAAGGAAGTGTTAAGGAAGTGTGAAGATATGAAGGGTGCTGTGGTTTAGGGAGACACTGAGAGGGGGTTAAGTATAAAAATAACAGCAACTGGTTAAAGACATGGGACTGCAACTTGGCAGAGGCAAAGGGAGACCAGTCTGCTCAGTCTAGCAAAAGAGACTCGAATGAGACCAACAGCCACATGTGAGCATGTTTCCAGTTCCAAGCACATGCAGGATCTTTCATTCAATGGTTGGAATCTACTACTCACAATGGAAAGAAGGTGAAGACTTCAAATAAAACCAGTAATTAAACACTGGAACTGTCTCTCACACAGTGGCAGTGCCCTCTAGTAATTCAAAATCAGGGCAGGTGTCTTTTGGGAGAGGATGTTTTAATTACATACAAAACCTCAGTGTAGAGAGAACTAAGAGAACTGACAGAGCTATATGGTGTCAGAGGCGAGGTGGTTCCTTTTGGGTTTAAAGATCTGTAAACACTTGATTCTACAAAACAAAATTCATTGCAATATTTCCAAATATCCAGACTCACTGGTTCATTTCTCCTAACAAAATACACTCATGTCTAATTTTTTTATTATGCATCTAGCATGAAACTCACACATGTAAGGTCCATGACTGTATGAACACAGATTTAAAGATGAAAAGTTCTGCAGCTGTAACAAAGCCTATCACAGTGCTCTCATCTGCAAATCTTGTGCCACTTGAACACTGAGACACAGGGGTCAGAAATAAGCAGAAATGGGAAGCACCTAGTGAAAAACCACCAGAAATTCAAGACAGCTCCAAAAAGGGTTTGTTTGTGCTTGGTTACTGTGGTGGTGGCAGTTGGGGCAAGTTCCAATTACATCTGACCCATTGCACCATCTCACTGAAAAGGGGCTCATCACAGTCCAAGAGATGCCAAGCACAAAGGCCAATTTAAATAAGCACCTATCTCTTATTCCATTAATCATGAGCTCCTGACAACTTTTGGATCCCACTCTCCTCATCCCCCATCTTGTTGCAACCCTGAAGGGCCTCTTTTATCAGGTCCATTCAGCCAGGACCACCATCCCCATGAAAGCTCCCTGTGTGGCACTGGCTCACTGTCAGACATGGCTCCAGTTCATTTCATTCCAGCACTAAGAGCCCCCTGACATGGTTATTAATCATGGCCTCACTGACAGGCCACTGAACTGTCTGGAGATGAAACTTCATATTCCCATCCAGGGCTCCCCATGCAGGACATGGAATTTGTTTCATCTTTGCGTAATCAAGAAATGGAGCACATTAGGAGACTGAATTAACCCCAACTTCAGGTTCATAAAGGTGTCCCTGCTCTGTTTAATTAAATCTGTCTTAAAACCTCCTAATCCCAAACTAAAGACTTAATAACGTTCAGGAACCTCTGTTTCCTTACAATATATTGGTATAAACTGCTGACAGCTTAATATTGAAATAAACATGCTGCTCCTCTACCTGACCTGGCCAGTACAAAGACCAAAACCCACATGACTAAGATCAGCTTCTCTGAGAATGGCAAGAGGACGGTGCACCACAGATGTTGTGTGTCATTAGTCTAAAACCATTTCAATTTAATGCTATAAGTGTCAAAGACTGTCCAAAACATAAAAAAATTAAAAATAAAAATCAGGAATTGAAGCAAAAACAGAGTGTGAAGGTTTAATTCTTTCTTCTGAACTTGCAGAGACCTGACCTTTTAGACAGAAGATGGCAAACCCTTACCACATATGGGGCTTGAGTATTACATATTCCTTTGAGAGAGTTTGAGGCACCAAAGACCACTCCAGGTCTGTGTTTGATAGTGGCCAGAGAGAAACTGCTCAGGCTCTTCAAATCTGGTGGGAAATCTGAATTTATAATTCACTCTTTAAAAAAGTGAAGAAAATTTGTTTCAGATTATGATCAGCAAAATTCAGACCTAGATCAGAGCTTTCTTCCCTCCATTAAAACACAGGTGGTTGGATTTGGGATTTTGGTACCAGAACTGAAGTATCCCGGAATATTGATCTCAGCATCTGTTTAGTCCCGAGAGGGATGAAAGTATCATCAGAGTTTTAGAAGGCAGTTGTGGAATGCAGAGTGACTCTACATGAGATGTTTAAGGAGGCAACCACATCAAGAGAAAACCAGTGTGATCCAGCAGTGGAGAAGAAAGGCAGGAGGAATAAAGCACAGATGTACAGAGGCAGCAAGGCAGGCTGTAAGGAATGCCAGTCCATGCTCAAGGAGATTAATGGGAAGCAGACCCATTCCAGTTGCTCTCCATCCCAAATCCATCCAGATCCAATAGAGGAAGGGTACAACTTGTAGGGCTTCTCCTTTCCTAAGATGTCCTGCCATGCCACAGACACAGAAGATAGGGAGAAATGTGGAAGACCTGGACACAGCAAACACTGCATCCAAACAGAATATGGAGCAGATGGAAACGGTTTCCACTTTCTTTCCCTAAGAGGATTATGTCAGCGGGGCCTGGCTGGCGTCTGCACCAGAGCTAAGCACCAGCGACCACGGCAGCCAGCCCTACCCTCCTGTCAAAGGCTTTCATTAAGGCTTGGGTTCCCTGTTGCTCACATGGCGGCTTGCACGTGCTCCCTAAATATCCTGCATCCACTTCCAAGGTATTTGCTGATACAGAAATCTCTTCCTCTCCCTTTGCCCCTCCTCCCAAGAACCTGAGGCCACAGCACAAGTCACCGTCCTGCTGAGAAATTTTCATTACACAAGGATGGGACTCAAGCTGCATGCGTATTATCAGAGAGGCAGAGACCTTACAACTGCGCATCGTGTCTACTCCTCTGACCCTGCCATCAGTCAGCCAAGGGTGCACACAAACCCTGCAGAGCACAGCAAACAGCAACAACCCCTTCTCCTCGTGCACTGCTCGAGCTGTGCAATAACCAGGTGAGTTGCTGCTCTTGGCCAGCTCTGGGTGCTCTGCACTGGCTGCAGAGCCACACCACAGGCTGGCACCTTGGAGCCACTGTCTGGGTTTCCCTCATTGCTGAAGGGGTATTTCAAACCTTAGGATTAAATAAAAATCCCCACACCCCAAAGACTAAAGACAGACACTTGTAACTCCTCTCTCCCAACCTGCCTCTGCCTTGGGTTCTCAGACAGCCAGAACAGCCATCCAAGGGGGTGAGATCCATTTGACTCAAGAGGCAAGTCAAAGGACAGGACCACCCATTCCAAATAATACGACAAACCTTTAATCTAGTTTTGTAACGAAAGTGAGGGATTTTCACCATTAAGCTCAGAGGGAGAAAAGCCAGGATCTTCCTGGTTGGTCACACAGTTAAGTCCATCCAGCTGCAAAGAATGACATATGGTGGTCACAGAACCTGCAAGTGAGGATGGATGTTCCCAGGTATTTAGCTCCCCAGCATCCCAGGAAAAAGGGATAGCACTACTATCTTTATTCAGATAAGGCTGAGGAACAATACTTCCAGCAGAATCATTCAGTAATTCTATGTAGAAACCAGCTCACCCCTATAATCTCATTTCTCTGTTGCCAACTTCAACAAAACCAGGAGAAAGACTTGTCTCTGATTGTATAGATAACTTAAAGGCAATTCCATTTACAAAACACAGCATATAAAATTGCAAATACTCCTTCAGAATAATAATCTCTTGTCAAAAATCACTTATAAATCCCATTTGTTTGAAATCAAGGATTCTGGCTTCAGTTTTATGTTACAAGTTTCTGTAGCAACAACTATGGCTCAAGGCAGGAATCAAAGCATCAGACAAGTTGAATACACCATCTGATGTGGAACTTTCAACTTTTTTCAATATTTCTCACACAGGATACCTGCCTCTCTACAGATGTTCAGTATGAGAGAAAAAAGGTAATCATACAGGATAATCATTGGGATATTTGGAAAGAATATTTTTTTTCTAAAAAGAAATACTAGAAGTCTTTTTATGAAACCCCCTCACTCATTTGGAAAATAAGAACTACCTATACTTGAGTGTCTTTCTTTTCTTTCATTCTATCCCAGCTTGCATTCTGTCACTGGAGAAGCCATACTTCGTTACTTTTTAATCTGAGGACTTTTTTTTTTTTCCCCTCTTTCCAAAGATTAAAATTTTGGAGAACCCAAAGAACATTAGAACACCTGTTAATTTTGGGGAGGAATGAGGAAAAGTGGTAGCCTATAAAGTGCTGGATCAGGTCTAAGGAGACATCTTTGAACTTCTATGGCGCAACACACATGTGAAAGCCAAAGAGACTGCAAAAATATTCATATTTTCTGTTTTAAATGCAATCTAAGATGCAAAGTAAGTCTTGACTCCAGGGTTAAATGAAGGAGCCAACTTTTAGCAAAAAGCAAATATCCAAGAAACAGTAATAAAGATTATAATCTGACATATTTATAGGTATCAGGTTACCTATACATGAACACACACACTGCAGATAAAGGTATGCTACTACAAACTACCAATATAAACTGTAATTCACAAGTGCCTGGGGGCAGAGTGCCTGCAACCCAAGTCTTAAATGTCAGAGTGCCTCAGTGACAGAAGGGTATTTCAGGGCTAGCAATTGTCTGAGGTGACTTAAGGCAGTTCCACACATTTTTAAGAGCAGAGATTAATGCTACCATCTCTTTTGGATGTCATGTCAGGCCCAGGCGGCAAGAAGGCCAAGCAGAGCCAGTCAGGACTCAGCCTGGACAGGATCCGTAGGCACAACAGGTCCAGGCACAGGGCTGTGGCACAGCACTGACGATTGCTAACGCTGGCCGTCAGCACTTCCGAGACTCAGCCCAGTAATCCCCCGGCACCCTACACCTGAGACAGACAGGAAACAATCACGAGAAAGGGCACCCTAAAGTCAGCACTTGGCTTTAAGGAGCTCGGTTTTCTGATAAAATCTTGAGATGCAACACTAGAAATGTAACACAAACCTTCTCCCAGCCCTGTCCTTCTTTACATCATTACAGAGCCTTAACTTTCTGAAAAATCTCTGGGTTTCTGGCCTTTCATGCCCTGTTCCCCAGATATGTATCTTGTAAAGTCAGTGTGGAAACCAGCTTGAAATGTGGTCTGCCAGTCTAATAATATTTAAGAAATGACCGTAAGAGTCACTACTAATTAAAGTTCAACATAACAATGGGGATCTTTTTTAGAATATACAGTTATATATGGTTATGTGTGTGCAACATATGCATAATGCCTATGTCTAATTCCATTGTACCTTAAACATATACCTATGCCATAAGGGAAAGTCACCAGTACAAACCTGCACTGTGCACAGCACCGTATTCTGCTTTATATGCACAAATCCCAGCATAAAGGCAGATGGAGGGGCCAGTTGGATTAAACCCAGGTGATTATGTCACAGGTTTGGGGTTTTGTTTTATATTTTCTTTACCAGCAAACTGCCCATTAACTTTACTGAGAGCAGAAAGCAAAAGGAGAGGAATTTGTGAAGTTGGTAGCCCATATGGCTGGTGGGGAGTTAATCTGTGTCTAAGCAGCAGGTCGCACGAGCCAGGCTGTCTGTTGGGGTTGTTAGTGACCTAGGGGCAGATCATGGAGCAGCAGGGAAGAGGATAAACTCAGCCTACAAATACAGTCAGGAATGTGGCAGGAAATTATTTTTGAAAACATACTCTGAAGCATAATAGCAACAATCAGATGGTCAGGCTGTGTGTACGAAATCTATCTGGACTCGGGGCACACAACAGGAGTGCACACAAGTGTGTGATAAAACAGATTGGGGTACACTCTTGTGTCCATACATGATTATTAAAAACATACACTGCTCAGAGGAAAAGTGCAGGCACATCAGAGTGTAACTAGACAAACACTGCTTTCCCTACAATTCTAAGCAAAACAAGGAGAAGTTATTTGCTTATGCTTCGTGCAAACCATCTGCCACACAGCTTTATAAAATTATTATGTCAACACCAAAGAACAAAAAGCAGAATTAGCAGAAACTGAGAGGTTCAGGCAATGAAAGATTTTCTTTTAAAAGGGAAAAAAATCACGAGGCAAGCCCCAGGTCATAAGAACAGCACAGGAGAAAGGTTTTGCACCCCCAGTACAGACTGTGATACTGGGCAGGGAGCAACACGACAGAAAGTCATGAATCAGGTGGCACAGAGAGACACAGCCTAAGGCAACCTGGAGCAGGTTTGTAGGGTAGACCAAAAGAAGTAGCACATCTAATTAAATTTTCTAATTTAATTTTGAAAATGTCACTCAATAAGAGTATTGATGCTTTAAGTTTTTTCCACCATTCAAGATGACAATAAGACAGCAAACAATTGTCTAGGCTGGAATGCTTTATTTTTAACCATCTTTTTAAACTCATCACTGGCGTAACCCCAGATAACCCTCCAGCTATCACCACCTTTAGGATGAGAAGTGGTAAACATTGGACAATTTAAGCAAGATGACACCACACACCTGGATAATCTGCCTTCATTTTGGGGAGAAGAGGTTAATCAATTAATCTTTATGAATATGTAAATACAAGAGGACCAATGCACCATTTAGCACTTCTGCTGTGGCTAGTAGAGGTTTTCCAAGAAAGAATGCAAGAGCAGGACATTTCTTTAGCCATATACTTTTCCAGTTGTGAGGAATTTCAAGCTCAGGAACTTCCAGAAGCATTATCTTTATATTTAGTACTAGTGATTGGTGCACTTGTAGGACTTCTATTTTAGCCTCAGCAAAGAGCAGCCCTCTTTAGTGGCCGTAACAAATTGCAAGGCAGTTCAACACAGAGGGAGAGATTCAAAACTTCCCATTACAAGTGAGAGCTATTCTTCCCCAAACTTAAGCACCAGAACAAATCAAACATGACAGATGTCATTTGTATTACATATTAGTGCACTACAGGAACGCCAGAGCCCACCAGCAATGTGTGCTTTATAAAGGGCAGCACAGACTGCATAGTTAAAAGAAGAGAAAGCAAGTAATAAGGAATTATTTTTATGCAATGACTGATATTCCTTGTGGCCACTTGGAAACACAGCATTTTTCTGAAAGTGGCAAAATGTTGAAAAGTGAGCAAAAAAGAAGGTTGCTTTCTTAAATAAGAAAGGTTGGACCTTGTCTCAGGTGAGCACTTGAATGCTGTTCAGATCCACATATAGAGTCAGGCAGCAGGAAAGTTTTGACAGAAATAACATTCCTCTAGATTAATGCCTGTCCCCAAAATTGTAGGATGACAGCAAAAAGGACAGAGAAGAGCTTCTCTTGAGAATACAGATGGGCTTTGGAGTGTTAGACCTAAGACAAATCTTAACAGGAAGGACAGGTCAACTTAAGTGATTAAAAAAATCTCAAAAGAGGTTCTCCCATGAGAGACCTTTAGTTAACAGCTGACTGTATTTTACATCCAGCAAATAGGAGGAATAAAGAGTCAATTGTTGGGCAGAAGCAGTGCGTGCCATTCTCTGGGTCACCTTTGTATCTGGCTACCAGGTTTCAGAGGTGCTTGTGCCTGTCACACATTTAACTGCATCTCAGCCACCTCTCCTCTCTTAAATAGGGAAGTCCTGCTTAGTGGGAAAGAATCTTGGCACAGTATCCTAGTGAAATGTAAGAGGAAAGATCAGTCTTTAGCAAATGAATGGATCTGAGGTCTCTCTACCTTGAACCTTAGCAACTACAGGGCATTCCCATGCCCTTCAGTGCCACAGGTCTGCACACCCTGCCAGCCCCGTCCCAAAGATCACCAGCAATGCAAGTCTCTCCAGAGTACCTCAGGAGATAATTAGCACATCTAAACACTGTCTGACCTGAAGATGAACACTGATCTTTCCTTATCCTTAACCATCAGACTCCACCTTAGTCACACAGATAACACACCCCAAAAAGACTATGTCTTAAGTGTCATCTGAATTTTAAGATGCACATGGGACTCAAAGCAAATAAACTGCTGCTGAACACTCTTATCCTCAAAAGGGTTTTCCATTAGTCCTCAAGTTCTGTTTTTCTCCCTTTCTTAAGGTTCAGATATTCTACATTAATCTGTTCCTACACACACCTCTTTAGCATGTTACCTTTAATTCATACAGTCCTTCTCCAGCTCTATCCTAGTGATCTCTCACTGAGTGATCTCTCAAAGATACCAGCTGGCACAGATCACAAATACTGCCTTATGGGTCTTGAATTTAAAGTGAGATTTCTTCTCATACTTTAGTTCCAATACAACAAAAATTCCTTTCCTCCTGCATTTGCTCCTCTCCCTTAACTCTCAGATCCTGAAAGAGGTCAAAGTATTTCTCTGCACCGAGAACCACTTGTCTCAGGTGAGCAAGGAGGAGAAAAAGGAGATGCATCTCTTCAGAGGGCTGGTAGCAGCTGCATGCTGATTCTGGCACTCAAGCATGCACAGGCAGTGTGGGGGCAGAGTTTGACCATATATATAAGTTATTTCATCAGGTATCTCAGCTGACCAGCTGGTACTGACCAAAAAGAGTCAACATCCAGCTCCCCAACACTTTCATACTGGCTGCACAGCTCCCATCTCTGATGGGCCGACAGTGCTTTGCACTGCTCAGTTCTTTAAAAGGCAAATAGAAAACTGTCAAGTTAATGGGGAGGTTTTGTGTGTGCTAATTATAGCACACAAAACCCCATTGTCTCTGTCCAAGGCTGGGTCACACTCTTGTTACAAAGCTTTTGTAACTCTACTAATGCCTTTAATATAAGCTCCTGTTAATTGTACAGTCAACTTAATTCCTAAGCCTGGTGCTACTGGATTGCAGTAGCCAGGCAGCTGACTGTAATTACAGTGTGCTTATAGTGTGCTTAACCTGCATTAATAAAGCATGTTAATTCTCATGATTCTGTTTTAATTTGGTGCAGGATTGACAGCCTTTTGATTTCAATCCACAGATCAGATAGCATAGATCATAAGCAGCAGTCGGGTAAATATGCCACGCTATCCATGTGGAAGGAGGTGACACAGTGGTTCATCCTGCCTTGGGTAGCTGGAACCACACTGTCCCTACAGCTCTCTGCAAGTTGTCCTTTTCTCTTGAACCTACTGGCACATTACAAATCTTTATCTCCTGAACAGCCATCCTGTTAGAAGGCACGAACAGGAGTCCAGGGCAAGCAGGAGCTCCTTGGAATGTCACAGCTACTGAAGGATCTGCAGCCTTCAAAACAATAGTTTCCCTATCCATGAAGTTCTGTAGTTCCAGGCCACTATGTAATATTTAAGCAATGCTAGAAACCAAATGAAATATTTTCTCAACAGTTTCAGACCAAGTTTGGACTCTACAGATGAATGTAGACCACTTTGTCTGTTTCCTTTTTTGCCTACAATGAAAACCTCAGAGAAGCCCTGATACAAACCAGCACGTCACATAAATTGGGAGATAAGCCAATCCCTCATTTATGGTGTTGGCTGTCAGACACATGAATTGCCATTTTTGAATCCCTTAAGAGCACTGAGGCACGCAGGTTTTCCAGGTGCTACTGCCATGAGCTGCAATGGGATCAGGGAGCACACTGCTTATGTGCTACGGAGGATGAGATGAGGGTGGGCCACCCATAAACAAGATGTGTTCAAACTTCAGGATGACAATTCTGGCTTGGCTGTATCCAGCACTGACGCCACTTCCCTGACACTCCAGTTAGCAGGTAGCTCCTACCTACAAAAGTTCTCCTGGCTGACAAACTCTCTTTGCAGCAGGTCCAGTTTTACCTTCCCTCCTCCCCCATCTTGGTTGTTCAGAAAATAATAAATAGCAAATAGACACCAGGACAATTAGCGATCTGGATATCATGAAGGAAGAAGAAAATGTCGTGTTTTCTCTGAAGAAGATTTAAGTAAGGTATAAAATACGGAAAATGCTGCTGAAAGAGGCAAATGAATTAATTTTATGTTCAAGGAGTGCAGGACATTAAGTAATTAACTTAAATTACAACAAAATCAGTATCAAGGAAAACCTCTGCAGTAAGAACAGTGGTATGTTGGAATTGGTTGGCAAGGGATTGTCCATTCTCTGTTTTTAAGAGCTGGTTAGGTAAACACCCCTCAGGCACAGCTTAGGTAAAGGGCAGCTCATTTTTGGGCATACAGAGAGGCCTAATGACCTAGCAGGATTTCTTACAGCCATCTTTTCCACAATTCTTTTAAACTTTGTATTACCTTTCTTCGTGTGTCTGACTATTTCTCTCTTATTAGCTTTTTCTTTAGCGTAAATAGTTTTAAATGGGAACATATGCTCTTATTTTACAACTTAATATCAATATCCAATCTCTCCAATTCGTGCTTCTTCTCTTGAGAAAGGTATTAAAAAATCCCTCTATTTATTCATGTACCTATGATAAATATTCTTTGAAATAAAGTGAAATTTCAGAAGACAATTTTCAGCAAAAAGGACATAATCTCTGACTTATGTTTTCAAAAGAAAAAATAAACTTCCCAATTTGAAGAAGTGACTGCAGTGTTCCTTTTATGACTCTTTCTTACCATTTCCTGCATTAAACTCCCCATTAACATATAATTTTTATTTCTTAGGTATTTTTCAAAAAACAAAGGCTGCCAAAGCCTATAAACTGAATGTGTTTATATTGTATATTAGACTACTGCCCATGCATATGAGCACTTATTATTACTGGTGTAAGTGTTTAAACATCTCAATTTACAAATTCAGAACCCTGCTTAATCTCTATTTAACAAAATCCTAACAGGAAAGCCGTGTATCCCCAAATGCTGCTGTGCCTTTATCCCACCAGGCGGGCTCTGGGCTCCTCTGTCGATGTGATTACTGCTGTCCAATTCCTTGCCTTTCTCTCAAGGCCATTCTCTTTCAGCAGGATGACTCATTAGCCCCGTCCCCGGCAGGGAGGTGACATCCAATTAACCAGCTGACAGTCCTCCAGTGGCTCCCACTTCTCCTCTAAGGCTCTGTTTACAAACACAGGCTGTTGTGCCCATGAAGGAGGGGAAGTTGAAAGTCCCCCTGCCAGGCCAGTTTGTTCAAAATCTTCAGAGCCCCTTAAACAATACCTTTGTAGGGTAAAGATCGGGCATATTGCTTGCAGCAGGATGCAAGTCATCCTAATGGCTACATCTGCATTGGGCGGGAAAGGGAGCAGCAACTGGTACTGAGACAGGAACATCAGGACTCGGATCCCAGTTTCAGCTGGGAAGCCAAAGGAATTAAGCAGATGGGGAAATACTAAATTCTACATGGGAACGCACCTGAAGAGTTTGTCCACATTGATGTAAAGCTCTCTCTGACAAAGAAATAGGTTTTTGAGTATAAAAATATAGGTGTTGCAACTTCTGCTCCAGGGAACAAGTAATTTTATCAATGCATAGTAAAGGAACTCCAAGTCCCACATATACTTGAACAGGAATATGATGTTACTTGCAGAGAACAGAGGTTTTCAATTTCCAGGGAGTCACTACAGAGAGCCTCTGCCTTTGATCTCTATGTGTTGGTCTCATTCATTGGCACTGGGAGTTCTGCTTAGACTTTTTTCCCCCATCTTTGGCCAACTCTAGACAAAATAAGGTGCTCAGGAAATTATGATCACTGCTACGCAATTTCCATTTGGTACCAGCTAAACCAAATAACTGCTCCTACTCAGACACAGGTCTGTCTTGGAGCAACAACTTCAAACTTAAGTCAAAGAAGCTCCTTCTAACTTGGCAGATAGATCTCCCTTACAGCAAGTCTGAAATTAGAGTTCATATTCACATGTTTCTGACTATTTACTGAACTTTTGGGATCATGATTTAAATATTAATCTTTATCTCCAGCTCCCTTTTTGAGTTAGGTATAATACCACAAACTGATCCAGTCACTTTCAAATCTGAGACAAATTCATTTGAATTTTTCATAACCACAGTCTCATCTTCTTAAATAACCTGCACTTGTTACAAACCAAAGCAGGGCCAGTTTATCACAGTGAGGGAACGACAACACTACCTTGAGAAGGTCTCCACTGTGCTACACTGCTTCTCTGGATAAAGAACAGAGCAGAGATGGTTGCCAAGAGAGACAAGGAAGCACAGAATCCTGGTTCTTCCTTCCTCCAAAGCTCCTTTGTACCATGCAGACATAAGGTGTTATACTGGGATTAAGTACAGATTCCTTCAGATTTCTCTCTTTCACGCTATTAGAGTGATAAAAAAAAGAATTTCTTGAGAATTTAAGACAGAATATTTAGTGCCTTATTTAATGTATCTATTACAACAGAGATGCTGACACTGAGACATCAATAAGTAGTAACTATGCCTATTTGGTTACACAGCAAGCAAAGCTTTCAGCCAGAGAAGGTCCTCCCCCAGGCAAACACAAAGCAAGGCTTTGGTCAGAAACACACTAAGAGCAGCTTTAATAGCCTGAGAATATATCCCTCCATGTCCTCTAGATGACCTCACTAGAGATGAACATCTCAACAGCCTGAACCTGTAGTACAAGCTACATCTGTGCTCCAACCTGCAGCTGTGCAGTTCAGCCAGGTGAACTCAAACCAGTTTCAGGAACAGCACGAGGTCTCACGGGGATCTCCCACATTCTGGACTTCAACTCACCTGCAGCATCCACTCAGAGGAGATAAGAAATAGCTGAGGGACAAGCACTTATTTACCCTCAAAAATAATTTCTGCTCTAACCAGCTAATCACAGCTCAAAGCACAGCCTCTGCTAAGAAAAGCTATTGCTGTATGTGGGGGAATTATCTTCCGAATTGTTGTGTGCAGATCAACTTCACTCACTAATTAACTGCCCTAATTCATTACATTATAGAAGCAACAATGATAATAGCCACGTACATTGTGGTGTGACAGCAGACTCATGAACCAGCCAGCACAGCAGCAGATAACAGAATGTGAGCCATGTCCTCTGTCCCAGGCCCTGGGCTGTGCTCCAGCTGGTCATAGGAAAATTAAGAGTCCTTTCCAAGTTTAGATCACACTGCCCAGGAGCTGTCCCAGGCAAGTTATGAAAAAACCCAGAAATGGCAATTCCATAACCTCTCTGGTTACCTCATGTCTGGGTTTTCTTTTTCTTCCCCTCGTGTCTAGTTGAAATGTAACTTCTCCCATCTTTTGAATACTCCAAGTCCTTTCACTACGCATGTCTGAGTCGGACTCGGTGTTCTCTATATGCCCCCTTGGCAGTGGAAGGCTGTCATCAGATTCCCTTAGCCTGCTTCTCTAAGCTAAGCAAGCCAAACTTCCTGACTCTCATGTGCTCTAGCCTCCTGACCAGCTTAGTGGCCCTCTTGCTTGATTCTCCCGTTTGGCAACAACTTTCTTGCACTTTGAAGACCAAAACCAGATGCAGTACTTCACATGCAGCTTCACCAGTGCCTCCTAGAGGTCACTAACAACCTCCCTCATCCTACTGCTTGTGGTCTTGCTAATGCATCCCAGCATACAGATAGCCCTCTCTGCCCACTTTTGCTTTGTCTAGGTAGTCATAAAATAACATGTTTCTTGGCTGTGCCAAATCACTCATCCCTGGAGTTTTCTCTGATGCCTAATATTAAAATTGTCTTTTTTCTAAGCTCAGCATTTCCAGTGAAGGGAACTCCAAGAACCCCAAAATTGTTTTAAAAATTTGGACAGAAGTAAGTTCACTCTTCCTGCAGACCATGTATGCCCACAAAAAATCCAGTCTCTAACTACATTGTTTTGAATCCTGTAGAATAGACCAATTCACTTGTGAAAGACCAACAGATGGACAGTGAGAGACACCCTCCTCCCCCCTCTAGCTGGTATCAATTCCCATTAAAGGCTCTCCTATGTCCAGACTATGCATGCTGACCACTCAATGCAGGCAAAATTGCAATCCACCTTGATTAACTTCCTAACAAGTTCTTTGCACCTCCCTTCTTGTTCCACTACCAGTCACACTCTTTCTCTCTAAAGTTTTCCTCTAATTAATTCCATATTAAGCACTGAAAATCTGCAGGGTCCTCTCAGACGCCCCTTGTCCCTTTCTGTATGGACCCTCCAGGTCCCCAGTGCTAAGCCCACTGGTAAAAAGCTGACATCTGTGTAGCAGCTCACAGGCTGAACTTTCAGGTACAGCATGTGTTGCACCTTGAACTACCATCTCATTTCAGACCCCATCAATGAGACCAATTAAGTACAGAGCAGGCAAGGAGCTGACCGAGTGTCGCATGCTGGCTATAACCACGAGGACTTAGAGGCCACAAATCTGTTATTACCAAGCTGTTCCTGACAGCAGCATGCTGCCTTCCTAACAAAAAGAATAGATTAAGATCAATCAAGTCTCCCTCTGGCTTGTCAGTGGGACTTTGGACCACATCTTCCACCCAAAACTTCCCTCTACTCCTGCTTCTGAACACCTAGGCAGCTCCAGGCTAACAAGGTGGCTGCTGAGTCAAGCGTGAGCTGAACCATATGTTCATAATTAGTTAACTTCTTGCTTTGTTGCTAGAAGCACTATCAATAAATCAGTGACAGCCCGTAGTGGCCTTAGGAGATGCAACAAGCCACCCCCAGCCAGCACGGAGCCCTCCCCTCCACATGGGCGACTGGCCATATTTCATTCCAGCTGTGGCATTGTGTGGTGAATTAACTTTATCCTCAATTTAGAAAGCCAGCATGAAATCAAGAGACCTGAGGAAAAGAATAAAGAGAAAGAGAGCGAAAAAAGAGGAAAGGGAGGGAGGAGAGAGAAAAATCCTAGCAGGTCAACTAGAAAAAAGTTTGGTGAGTGACAGTCTACAGGGATGGTGCCACTTAACCCATTGCTGCAAGGCAGCACATTAACTCTCAAACCATTCTGCCTCTTATGTCCCGATGCTGTGGTCAAAGGTTTCTTATTCTGTGCTGAAGGGGGAACCCAGTGATATATTTGTTTTTAAACCAGTGAAAACACTGTTAAGTTACAGCTTAGGTAGTGGGTACAGCAGAGCAAGAGCCAACAGTGGTGCCAAGATGAGTCACACCACGAGCTCTCGAGGCGAGCGCGCTCCACACGTTCAACGGCGTACTGGAGCAAAGAGTGCTGTGAGAGACCAGATATTCCCTCGGATTTGGGAGAAAGCACATGGCAACCGTCACACTGCCTGGTATGAAGCCAGATTCCCTATGCACAGTGAAGAATGCTGGAGGCTTCTAGACAGCAATCCACAGTACCTGAATCCAGACCCTGCCAATCCTAAGGTCCTCCACCTCCAGAGTTACACAGGCAACCTGAACATCACCCACAACTAAATGCTGAAATGCCTACAATTAACTGCTCAAGGGCTCATTCTGCCTGCCTGGAGGTTTAACTGAAACACAGCCTGTGCCTGGGGTGCTCCCACTGGCAACTTTATCTGGTTACAGATGCACTTGAAAAGATCATTGCCATAAGGTGGAGCACATGCTATTGGAGCTGATGGAGCTTTGAAGATGAAGTATGAAAGAATTCCTTTCCCCAGTGTTTCTCAGTTTCCCCCACTGTCAAAACTTACATCCAGCTGTAAAACCCCGAGTGAAGGCCCCCTGATTTACTCTGCTGAGCCTTCTTGCTGTGCCTGGGAGGGAGCAGAGGGAGGGATGACAGCAAGCCCTCTAGTGTCCATCTACAACATGCTTCTGTAAAACACTCCATGTCCAGGAGGACATGAAAACCAAAACGTTTTCAGCAATAAGCTATCCCTCCAAATTCGTGGTACCAAACCACATATTTGAAAGAATGAAGGCTATAATTAACAGTACTCTTGAAAATAAAACTGCCAGCAATTACAGAGGGTTAATCCTCAGCAAGAACATCTAATGTAGTATCTTCCTCATCACACACTTAGGATAAACAAAGAGATAAGAGCAAGTTATTGAAGGCCACTTTTCAGGCCAGCAGCCAATCCAGAATTGGGCACTGTAGGATCTTTTGGTTTCCCAGTGAAGTATTTTGTTCCAGGAGTCCACACCCCTTTGTGCCTGAGACACCAAGAGTGCTTGCCCAGACTCTTCCTTGTACATTTGTATCTACTGGGTACTGGAGATTATGGAGAGGTCTAAGCCCTGCCCCTGAACACAAAACTCCCTTGAAATTTGAGGAATCACAAAACAACATCCAACAGCTAATAGCAGCATCCCAGACTAAATTAGTTCACTTCAAATGAACTTGCTATTTTTCAAACAACAGCACCCCTTTCTAGCTCTAAGAGAGAGGTCAGCAAACATTGACCTGAGCCAACAAGGTCCCAATGTGCATGTCAAGAGGCTGCTGAGCTTCAGTGCTGGCCATGGATGACAGACCAGTCAGTGTGGCTTCTGTGGGTGGCAAGAGGTCTCATTTCTGTCTGACTAGAAAGTGAGAAAGGAAAGATGAAACAGAACCCATGGGAGCTTCTGAGCAGCTCAGTAGCTGCCATTTAAGTCTCTGTTCCTTCCAGTCACTTCAGGAGACTTGGACACAAGAACCTTGAGCCAAGAGAAAGTCTCCCCTCTGAAGTCTGCTCTGTGGCACTGTACTAACCTCTTCTTTCTTTCCCTGCTGTACTATTACAGTTTGCAATGGAATTGTAAAATTACAGTAAGGCCTGGATGAATCCTGCTCTCTCATCCAGGAACAGTTAAAAACCAAATACTTCTCTTGTTTCTTATTCATTCTCAGGCCTTTTTACACTGCTTTGGCACAGTATGAGGCTGCCAAATGGATACAAATCTCCCTCCACCCCTTTCTCCTCCAGGATAGCATAAAAAATAACTGGACAAAAAAATCCTGTCTGTAGTTATTATCCACTGCACATCACTGCTACAAGGGAAGTCATGCTGCCATTGAAGAGTGTAAACTTTTGGTTAAAATTAAATTTCAGCAAAAATTCAGGGAAGAAAACAGCTCTGATGTGTTTTGAATGGAATTCTTTTAAAAGGCTTTGGGATCTGGAAGACATTTACTCTTTTAATCCATTATATCAAAATAATTGACAAAATCACAATGAAACATTTTGTTCCTTCCTAAAAACAAAAACCAAAGAGGAGAAAGAAAAAAATCTCTCACAGAGAATTAAAAAGCATTCAGGTTTCATTCCAACGAGCTGGGCGTCAGGACCTCAGCATTCTTTGAGAAAAGAGATTATTGTCTCCAGCCAGCTCTGGTGTAAGCCTGTAAAATCCTCTGCCAATCTTTTAGATGAATTACCAGCCAACTAATTCCTTTTCATCACCAGTTCATCGAACACTACCTGCCTGGACTAGGAACTGGAAATTTTGTGTATACAGACAGAGCTGTTTTACTAGAATATCTCCCCAGTGACTTACTGCTTTAGCTCAGCCTTTGAAAAGCATGCACAAAAACCCTGACATCTTTCTCAGCTCGTGACAACAACATCCTTCACCTTCTGACCCCCAACACATTTACACACATCCTAGAATCTTTCATTATTGATTAGGGAAAGCAATGCCATACAGCTCTGCAATGAAGAGATGCCCCCCACACATATTTACTCAGATCAGAGATCTCTGCCAAACATCCCAACTGCCAGCCAAGAATGGAAAGTGCCCAGCTCTACACCCAAAGCAAGATGGAGAGAAGCCAGACTGCCAACTCCTGAGCCACAGCCAAGAGGAAAAGCTAAATAGGTGAAGCCCAGTACACTGGTACTGGCAGCATGGTTCACTCTGGAGAAGCTCACAGGCCAGGTTAGAAGCAGGCAGATGCACACATCAGTGCCTGATTAGACACGAGGTCCCATTCAGCTCTGCATCTGGTCCCAGGAAAATTCATCCTGATTTGTATTAAATCTGTGAGCTAAGCTTTTCTGGCAGGTCTCTCTGCAAAAATAGTTTGACTTGAATATAAAACACCACGGAGGAAAACACAGCTTTTCTGCGCACCGGCCTTTCTCTGACAGGCACAACAACTTCCCCCAAACCATGATGGTCAACACCCATAACAAACTCAAGAAAAACTGTTTCAGCCATCTGTTATTTAACCACGGGACAACCTCAGTGCATTTGTTTACAGTGTTGAATCACTCTTCTGGGATGTAACAGGGTACTTAGCTGCAGCATGGCAGCTCAGTGCAGTGGTAACCTCTGGATGGAGGGGCATCAACAGGAGCAGCATGCTGCTGACGCCAGACCAAGGACAGGCTTCAGTTCCAAAACTGCATCACGGTTTATATTAAAATTCCCATCCAATTAACCCCCAAATACAATGAAAAATTGTCAGTTCACAATTAATATTGCTGTTCTGGAGCCAATTGGTCTCAGCCAAGAACAAAGGGACTCATTTGGCTGGGAGCTACGTGAGGACATTTTTTATTACAGAAATGTAAAATCTAAGTAGACACACCAGTCCTGAGTGACAGATGAGGAACTAAAACCAAGACGCAGACTGACTTGGGTCTATGCCATAAATGGGTGATGTTCTGAAGTTTCAGGTATTTAAGTGCTGCTATAAAACTGTACAACATCGGACCCAGGAGTAGAATGTATTTCTCTTCCATACACCAATCAGATTTGCAACCATAACAGATTCCCACCTGCAGGTTCCAGGAGAACTCATCAATTTGTGAAAAGTCATCCCTGAGATCAGGACTTTGGGGTTTTTTTATTATACAATTCCAGGTGCTCAAAAGGAACGGCAAGACACAGGCAAATAACAGAGCCTGGGATGAGTTCTAAAAGAACGTGTCCATAGGATACTTAACGAGAGCAAACAGGGTCTTCCTCAGAACGAAGATCAGTATACCCAGTAAATTAATTAAAATATTCAAAAGAAAACTCCAGAATTATAAAAATCATTATTTATCACAATGCTCTCACTCTCAATGACATTCTGTAAACATACTCTGTGCTCATAAAACTTGCACTTTTTCCGTTTATCTTTCCATTTCAGGGAAACCTCATTCCTGTACCTGGGGGGGTGTAATCAACTGCAATCTAGACAACTGCTTCTCAGGTGGTTGGCAAAATAGAAAATTAAACAAAGCCAGACAAACACACCATAGACCGTGGTTTGTAACACATCAAATGACACACCGGGTAAAACAGAAGAAGTTAAAACCAGAAACATCCTTGAACAAATTTAGATTGGAAATGAGAGTAAAATTTTGAACAGACAAGGAGTAAAAAGCAGTACCAGCATCAGAGGAGCGAGCTCTGGGGGGTGGCACTGATGTTTTATGAATTGGCTGCCTAATTAAAGCAGTAGATGTGACAACATGACACGGAAGTCCTGTCTAGCCCTAGATCTTCGTAAGCAGTTATCTGTGCTTCACCTAACAGATTTCTTCAAAGCCCTTGTGAAACAACAGCTACATCCACAGGAGAGAGCCCAGATTTGCTGTTAGCAGGGGTGATAACAGATGGGTGAGCATTTGTGGACACAACACACGGCACAGATGTTATTCAAACATGCTCCTTACTTCATCTGTAAGGATATTCTATACATAAAAGTTCCATGGCCTATGTATAGAAACTTCACCTTTTCAGATACATTCCATTAGATAGTATCTATTACTCAAACTAAGTTTCTTGGTCACTATAAAACATTATTCTTTTACATACAGCAACTAAAATACACCTTACCTTTCTTGACCAAAATAATCCTCTTCTGAATGCAGACAATTAAGCACTAGTAATAACAAATTTCCTTCTAAGGCTCTACCAAGGATAAATCTCATTCAGGGTGTATCAGAAAACACAGCAACAAAATCACATACACCTTAAATACCTGGTGTCGTGGGTTGACCCTGTCTGGATACCAGGTACCCATGAGAGATAGGGACCAGGAGAGACCACAGGCAAAACAGGTTCAAGCTTAAAGATAGGAAAGTGAATTTATTACACTAACAGAAACAGAGCAGGATAATGAGAAGTAAAATGAGCCCTTAGAAAACACCTTCCCCTGCCACTCCCTTCTCCCAGCTCTACCTCCTACCCCAACGGCACAGGGAGACAGGGAATGGGGTTTTGGTCAGTCCATCATCTGTGGCTTCTTCCACTGCTCAGGGAGAGGAGTCGTTTTCCCCTCCTGCACTGTGGGGTCCCTCCCCATGGGAGACAGTTCTCCAGGAACTTCTCCAATGTGAGTCCGTCTCACAAGCAACAGCCTTCTGTGAACTGCTGCAACGTGAGTCCATCTCTACAGGCAGCAGCCCCCCTCAAGTTGCTGCAGCGTGGGTCACTCCTCCATGGGGTGCAGCCTCCTTCCAAGTACCCACCTGCTCTGGCGTGGGCTCCTCCATGGGCTGCAGGTAGACCTCTGCATCCCTGTGCCCTCCAT